>VTPC01007558.1:53969-65684 GCA_011009095.1 Ignelater luminosus
GCGTTGCTTTTACTTAGTGCTGGTACATATGATTCTATCATTTAATCTCAAACCTGTTCCTATCTACATTCTAACATAAACATTTTCATTCATTTCATTTGAACTTAATCCGCGTTAAGCTTTTCCATTAGCTTATGAGAAAGTCGAATCAGATTTGCTTGACATATTGCAAACAACTACATATACTCAGATCAATTCCTAAATTAGTTCATAATACGAATATATATCGTTTGTCTTAATTGCTGTTTACTGATATTTCACTGATATTTATCAACCAACATTCTTGAAACGCCAAAAACAAAACGATTCTCCCACTAGCGAAATCCGACAGGATTAGATTACGTACGTTTAGGTTAAGTTATTATTCTTTGGGAATCTGTGTTTTAGAATAGCAACCCAAAATTGAGCAATTAAACGAAAATAGCAGCTTTAAACCTATTATAAAATTTATAAACTGAAATTGAATCTTTTAGCGTTATGAATTTCAAAGTTGAATTGCTAAAAAGGTATTTGATATAGCATACACAATATTAAAATTTTAATCTGTTTGTTCCTAAAAATAATAATCAATTACACTGTTAAAGCTTTATCCATATAACCCTGAATAAAGTTATACACAAATTTCCTTTGAAAATCTGTTCTACCTAAATCGATATTTTACTTTTGTGCAGATCTTCAAGCTTTTCTAATTTTTATTTTAAAATATCAATTAAAAATAAAGCAATTGTAAGAATATTGAGATGTTTACAGAAATTCTATGTTTCCTAATTGACGTCAGTTAACTTTGTCTGCTTATATTGTTGTGTGGGGTTGAAATAAGTAAACTTATTTGTTTTTAATAACATCTCTAGGTAATTAACTCCTTTTCCCTTATGGAGCTGGACATTTGAAAGTGTTAAGAACAAAGGCTGAATAATAACCTTGCCAAGGCAGTAATATTTAGTTAATTATTGTTTAAATTAAACTGAAGTATGACCACCATTTACATCGAGAAGCTACTACTAAGTTAATATTTCTACTATTTTTACAGATTAATCTTTACTTACCACATTAACCAAACAGATATAGAATGGTAAACTGGAATGCAAATTTGCACTATGATCACATTTCATTGGTATAATACTAAATACTTTGACTATTAAGATAATCACATATTACTAAAGTAGCCTAGTTAGATTTTACATATAAAACTAATTTTATTTTAGAATAATTTTTATTTTTGCAAATCTAACTGATTAAACTCAGCTGATGTATAGATCCTCGATGGAGTAACCTGGGATTTACAAAACCAAGACCCACTTCACTTCCAAAATAAAGAAGTTAAGAGATCAATCTTGTGAGAGGTTTCCTACTTCAACAGCCCAAATCATCTAATTGTTTCAAATTATTTACAAAGTCCAAATTGTCTATTACAACAAGATTTTTTTTCTTATTGACCAAATTAAACTTACAAGGTACGATAAGGAGAAACTGACTCAACACGTTCCTGACGCTGTTTTTGATGACGGAATCCAACAATAAGTTGACATATTATTGCTGAATATTTTCCAGCTCATAGGGAAATCAAGCCAGCACAAAACTCACTTTGATAACCAAATAGATACAGGAAGATTACTGGATTACAAAACTCTCTACTACCCTAACAGGCATCACCAGAACGCCCTTTCCTTATTAGTTTCCTTATTTCCTGTTGCCACGCTATCCGTTTTTTATACCCAATAAGAACAAAACAGGAAACAGGGGATTTGAAAATTTAATAAGCAACCAATAAGGAGATAAGATATCCTCATTAGATGTGTTGTGTTCAATGAAATATGTTACTAATTTTTGTGAACAAATTTTTTTAATTGAATAACAGAGTGTAATGAATTATTTAAATAAAAAAAATTATTTTGTAAAAAAAAACATTTGTGTTAAAACTGGACCAAACAAACTTTACAAAATTAAAATTTGAATAAGGCATTAGTGGCTTACAAATAATCACTGAGAATTTTTGAGATTTAATTTATTATTTTGTAAACAAGTTATGCGTTTCCAATAAGGCTTAGTGACTTGATTAATCCCCTTCATACAATATGATAGAAAGTTATTTAATGTTGGATGTTAACATTCACTTTTTTTTGCAATTATTTCTACTAAGAGCCTTCTGTCTTAACAAAAGCTTCTTAATATTATTTCAACTATAGGTAGTTTGATAAACCCAAATAAAAACTTTAGTTTTTAAACATGATACAAATAGTATATTGAAAGAAAATTTGCTAAAAAACGCAAAAAGATTAAATGAAAAGAAATGGGTTTCAAAAAGGCATCAAGGAAGTTTGTTTTTGATTAGAAAGTACCTACTAGTGCTTTTAAATTATAGTTGAAAGCTTTTACTTTCATTTTAATATTGTATTTCTTTTGATTGAGAAATTTTAGTAATTAAATTAAATTGAATAAAATAATTTAATATTATTGAATTACTTTTGAGTTAAATAGTTTTGCTTTTTGAAATTAAATTGTAGAATATATAATGCATTCTTGAGAATTTTTTTATTAATGCTAATAAATACTCAGCAAAATTTGTGATAAAAACTAGCAAAGCAAACCTGTTACAGGTAACTTTGGTTTTCGCTGCATTCACCATAAATAAATAATTGAAGTGAAAGAAAACAGAATTCTAATCTTAAATACTCCTCTTTTCTGAGATTAGAAGATAGGAAACAAGAAAGTAAAAACAGTTTAAATAATAAACAAAAACGTCACACTATGTTATTTATTTATATCATATTAACCTAAAGTTAACAGTTTACATAAAAATGCATCTAGATCAAATTAAATCTACAGCTACTATATTAGCAAAATATAAAAAGCATAGTACTGTACTTTTAAAAATTGCACCATCAAAATCTTATGGTGAATACTGTTGAGCAAGTGCATCGTAAGAGCATTTAACAAGCAGATATGCCTTCTCACATAGATCTGGTTCTGATGCAATACTATTCGAACAGTTCTGTGCTATCTGAGGAGTTACGTAAGGTAGAAGGTTAGACCAAGCTTGTGCATCGATTTGACCAGAAGGAGTCATAATACCTAATGTCAGTCCATAACATTTTAATTGACACTTAAAGCAAGGGTCATTAGAAAGTGTGCCGTATTTGTAAAAGTCCACTGAAAGCTGTGGGTCTGAATGCGATTGGCAAAAACATTGGGTTTTAATAGGTGCTAGCGGTCCATACCATGCATTACGAACATCAGTCATTGTCTAAAAAATAAAACGTAATGAAAGAGAGTTGTTCGAACTGATTCGTTTTTTAATATTTGTAACGGAAATGTTGAGTTTAGAGTAAGCACGAAATCGGACTTAGAAAGAAATGTATTTTGTTTTGTTGTTGTTCAAGTAACTACGTACAATTCAACCTTAATCTTAACGATTGCCTACCAAAATAAATTAGATATAAATAATTCAAAAATCAAACTCAGAACAACCAATCAATGAAGCTATATTACTATGTTACTAAATGCAATAATTTGGGTTAAATATACACTGGCCGATCTTTAATCTAAAACTTGCTGTTTAGTCACGATACATCACAAACTGTGACTATTTAACGTCTTCTTGAAAGCAATTATTTATTATCTATTTTTTGAACGCTAATGAAATTTAACCTTGAACCTATTCGTTTTTATTAAGTGCGCCTACAGATTTTCAATATGAATAAATAAAAATTGTCATCCTCTTTCAGCACGAAAGAAACTAAACTTAAGTCACTTAAAAATTAATCCGTTTTTCTAAAAGTGGCTTTTATATTCTCTACTATAAAAAATAATTTTCTTACCACATTAGTTGCAGCAGCTGCATATGTTACAAGTAGCAATACTGTGTAGATTTTCATGATGGTTGTTAAGAGGTTAAGAGGTAGTACACAATACTAAAACACAAGACATTCCCACTTTATATAAAAAACTGCCCTAGCCACCGCACCGGTGGATTAAAAACCAGACAGAATTAAAAATATTTGTCTCGACAATATAATATAAATTATGTAAGTTATTAAATTAAGTGTTTACATACTGAACTTCTCCGAAAATCGTAGGACAAACAAAAAATATTTGCTGTTTTGTTAAACAAAAGGCAAAAATTTCCATTGTCAAGAGAAAATGTAATTAAGGAAAGATACTGAAAACATTTTTGAAGAATAAATTATTAAGTTATCATCCTTGAATATAGGAAAAATCGTCTTTGATGAAGATTGTTTAATTACATTAGTTCAAGCAGGTATAGTAATTTCTTTGCTTTCTTTCTTTGTAGAGGTCAAGCTTCTACTGCATCAAAGTTCTAAATATTTCAGCATTATGTGAACTCTAATAACTCTAATCGTTCGGAGCTTGCAATTTGATTTGTTAATATTACTAACATCAAGAATTAAGGGTAACTTCATATACCAATTTAAATGTTATTGGGATTTATTTTTGTTCGTAGGGTTTAATTAGTACTAAGTAATCTGTTTGATTTTGTCCTTAAAATCGAGTAAGTTCTATTATGCAGTTTTAGAGATTACCTGGTTTACTTATTAACATGAGGTGGTTGTAGTTACATCTATTATAGAATTTCATTCTGATCTTTCTTTACAAACAGGCGTTATCGGGTATACTTTAAATTTTGTAAACTTGTGGATTTATATCTACAAACCCATTTAAGGGCTTTAAACTATTTAAATAAATTTTAATTGCTTGGTTTCATCTAATATTTACTTACTTAATTTTATGAAGAACTTCTTCAGTATTTTCATCAGAGGCCGTAATTTACGCCGTTTGCGATGAATGCACAGCATAGAATTTAAATTTTTAATTTTGAAGTTTTGGCAGCTTCTGGTGATAATATTTTGAGGTTATAGGCACTTTATATTTTATGCATTTTCTTAAAAATCCTGAAGCGGTATGTTTACATAATTAATGTTTTAAAATTGTTAAAAAGTTTAGCATGCCGAATTAAAAGCCTGAATAATTTCAAAAATCATGATATCTAAAATGTTCTAGCATCTACCTGTTAGTGCTATTACTACTGTGGTTTTCTTATTATTATTACTATGATTATAATTATTTTTACGTCTTATGAAAAAACACACAAAATAAGCATTCGAGAAGAGTTGTAGGTCATCTTGTAAGTCCGGCATTAGAATTCTACCGCTTCAATAAATTTCTTTTTGATTGCAATTAACATATTTTACTACGTTAAAAGGTAAACTTTCCTACATACTTAGTTTCTTTCAACAAAATTGATTGTAAGATACTGTTGTCCATGTTTGAACAATAACATTTATGCTGGATGTTCTTCGTGCAACTCGTTCGTGTAGTAGTTGCTAATGTGGGTGAATAGAGCACATGTAGAAAGATATGTTTCGCCTAAAATCAGTAATTTAAAGAAAGTGTAATGTCATTTTGAATTAGCGCGTAAACGTTCGACTTCTATCTTAATTAATTTGGAAGTGGATGTTCATTCCTTTCTTTTCTATTTTAAAATTTACCTTGGTTTATTTTATTGAATAGAAATTCATTTATTAGGACGTTTATCTTACTTTATAAAATTGTATTTCTGCGTCGAAGCTTGATAATTTATGTTCCGACAGGATTTTGCCGCCGCTAAGACCAACAAAGCGTTCTGAAGAATTATTTTCCTTTTGTGGCGGCGCGACAGTACCACTTACACTGTCGCGTTGACTTGTAAAATTTCCCTTCCTAATAGCAGGCCCCATGTATTTACCCTTAGTTAGTGTGAAAGGGGTTTTTGTTAGCTCGAGTCTTTACGTGTGAAGGCAGCGGCCGTTAGGCAATGCGTCCCGACACCCTTACCCTTGGGTCTTCGTCCGATTAACATCGTTAGCAAGCGCGCAGATTACTTCTTATTACGAGTTCCGTTAAAGCAGTTTTTAACTTTTGGTGTTGGAAATTTTATTATTCAAGAGAGGTCTTGTAGAAATTTCAGAAAAACGTCGGTTTGACGGACTAGAAATTGTGTGATCTCGTAATTAAGTTCGGCATTTTAGCCGCCAATGATTTTCTTATTGTGTGAGCAATTTATTTGCTAAGTTTTGTGACCGAAAGTAATATTTCGGGAATGTATTAGACGCGCTTTGCTTGTATAAAGGGGCATGACTTCTTGAATTCGTTTCTAACAACTTTGAACGTAAGGAAGTCATAGTATAATTTTATTAAGTTTTAAAGACCATTCTTTGTGTGACACCTGTTGTGTGGTAGAGAATGGAGGATTAGAAAACGTTAATCCTTATTTTGTCTTGGAATGAAGCTAGGTTAGCAAATCGAAGTGCCTGTCGGTTGATCTTTCCCGCCAAAACGCTGCAAGTGACGCTCCCTCTCTTTTCCCGCGCTAGATGCCGCCAAAGGAGTTGTATATTAGATAAGTTATTTCTTTTCTGTATTTTCTTTCGCTTCCTATGTTGTAAGAATTATTTTTTTAATACAAATTTTCATAATTTTTATGCGACATTACGTCCTGAAACCTCCGTGGACGAACTTAAATTAATATTAGTTTTACTTTGCAGAGTTTGATTTGTTTCTTAGAAATAATTTAGTATCAAATAAATTAGTTAGGTTTAATTTTAAATGATTAAGTTAGGTAATTTCATGTGAGAACACTTTTAATCTTGATAATTATCTTGTAAATTTTCCAAATTATTAGTTTCTACCGAATTTCGATTTGAAGATTTTAAACGATAGCACGCAGGTAGCTATGCGAATGCGTGTATAATTAACTGATTTGTTATTGTCGCTATATCGTTTGTTTAATGATATATGTTTGTTATTTGTTTCTTACTTTCTTTTCTTTCTCATTGTTTGTTTGCATACCATCAGTATAAGAATAAACAAATATTGTAAAACAGTAGTTAGTTTTTTATTGACAAGGTCCGGTATTGTTAATATTTAAAAAAGGTAAAAGATAAAATCACAAAATATATGTATGCAATGAGGCTTGGTAGGCAACAATATCGATAATAAATAAGATTTTTCTTCTAAATCTTTATTATTTCCAGAAGTCGTCAAAACTTAAATCAAAATAAGACTTCAGCATTTAAAACTAGTTTGAATCTAGTTTTATCTCAAACTTGATTAGTTCTAAAATAAAACCTCTGTTTAAATTTAAAGTTATCTAGTCAACTTTGATGATTTCATAAATTCTACAATTTATATTTTAAGTACTTACTTCTACAACATAAATTAGTTATTATGTAGGTACACACTACACAGTGTCTTACCGGATTAAATATCTTAGGAACTTGTTTATTATATTATTCACAAAGAGACAACAACCTTTTCATCAAACAATATGGCATATTCTTATCATGCAAAGCAATAACCGCAAATCTAAATAAAATTCAGTCTACTGTAAATTTTTAAATTATAATATACATTTGTATAAACGAACGTAACGCAAAAATTCTAAGAAATAATTTAATAAATTGTCATATGAATAAAACGCTTGTATTCGTATTAACAATAAAGCACTAAATTAAAATTTATGCAAATAAAGACGCACGTGCCGCAATAAGAAAAACAGAAAAGTGAGTTACTTTTGCTCATATTTCTGATTGTGTTAAGTAGAGACTAATATTTTACTACTTGAATGCAAACATCTTTCAGAATATACAAAATACTAAATATTTTTTAGCCTAGGCGCATAACTAATAATCAAAGACAGAAAACAGGATGTAACTAATAAGGTAATCCAATCGAATATTCCACTAATTTGAAGAGATACAAAATCATGTTTACTAAGGCTTTGCAGAAAATGACATTACTTTAAAATTTCAAATTTAATGTACTCCATATCTCGAATAATAGATTATTGCTCATTTGCTGTTGATTTCAACCTTGCAGCATTTACAAGTAATGCTTGTTAAATCTACTCTTTTAATGTTATACACTTTTGTGCACTTATAATTTAAGATAGTAGAATTAGCTTTACAATAAATTATACCGAGTTGCAATAAATTATTATTGATTTGAAAGACTTGAGAACTACATACAGAGTATCTATAAATTTTTGCCCTTTAAGATTTTTAGGTGATGTTCATTATCGTCGCCACTGTTTACAATTACAATTTTTTGGGGCTTAAGGTTTCATAAGATAACAACCCTAATATTGACATGCTGAATTCGAAGCTTATTTGCTTTAATCTTTTACGTAATAATCTTTTTATAATTTTTAGTCAATTTTTTGGATTCACAGAGAGACGGGAAAGTTTGGAATAATTGTAAAATCGATAAAACGATGTTTCGAAAATCGCTGAGAAACTTATAGCAATTAACTAAAAGTACAACTTTTTTAGATGACACTTGCATTTTCATATTTTCTGATAGAGCTGAAAGTTCTGTTTCTACTAAGATAAATTTAGAATAGGTTACGTAACAAAAAGATCGGAAAGTAAACGCTGTAAATATATACGTTTAGGTCGTTGATTTTGTTTTTATTTCAAAGTAACAAAAGAAAGAAGTTATAATAGTTTTACAATATTCTGGAAATTAGTGTATGCTATAAATTAAAGATCTTAACAAACCCAATATCGGCTGTAGAGGGTAGACTTCTGTAACGGGAAGATGCTCAAAAGTATGCACAAGTCCCGTCCAGACCAATGGTAGATGTAAAATCCCGTAGCTCATGCCGCAGATGGGGTGGATTCTGAAATGAACTTACCTAGCCGCTCAAAGAAAAGCTCACCGATTTCCAAGACTCTTATTAAACTAATAGATGTTCACAAAAGAGGGCGCCAGCAGTCGTAGATCGAAGGATTCTGATGGCCGGCCACGCGACTACTCGTGAATCCGACACCCTGTATATAGGCTTCTTGCGAAACCTCACCCTGTGTGTAACTTACCTCGTGGAAGCTTTATTAAAACTCGCTTCAACGTTTTACAATTGAGACTCAACACGAAATAAAAAAAAATTGTATGAACACGTGATTTGTCTTAATTAATTTTGACAAGGAAGTCCTCTGAAGACTTCCTTCTTTCTAAAAAAAAAATCCAAAAAAGAAATACCAGTTTAATATTTACTTCTCTCTTGAACAAAGATATCTGACCTTTAATTGAAATCTAGACTAAGCACCACTGTGCTTTTTAATAGCCAAACGAACAAAGTAACGAAATTAACCCTCTTCGTCTGGACCAGAGATCCACTTACAAAGAAAATAAAATGTAAATAATCGACCTTTCTTACATTTATTAAAACTATAATAAAAAAGAGTTAAACACACATAAACAAGAATATAAAAAAACAAAATAACACTACGAAAGAATATCAATGAAAGGTATGAATTGATTTCTTCACTGGAGAACAAAGTTGACAAAATAATGAGAAAATAAAAGTAAAAAACAAGTTATTACAATAAACAAAAAGAAAAGATTCTGTTACTTTAACATTTCAAAATATGAGATAAAAGAGCAAAATCTAAATATTAAACCAGTTAAAAAATAAGATAAACTTGACAATGAATAATAATAACAAAAAAACAGTAGTCAAAAGTTATTAATTATGTTGCAATAATTTAACAAACACCAGCTAAAATTACCTGGGAACGTTCTTGTTACAAATTAGTTAAAAATATTACTCGTAAATATTATAATTCAATGAGAAAATGCAAAACTAATCTTGCCTAAGCAAGGTTTTTGTATGGAATATTTCACAAATTACACGTTCTCCTAGTCTTTTATCAAATGAAACAATCATTAAAACCCAGATAACAAAACAAAACAGGTCTTTCTTACTATATCGGCAATCTTTCTTCCAGGTAATATGTGCAGGTCTCTGATTCCCAACGACAGCAGCTCATTCACGTTTGCCTGGTGCAAAATTCCACGTTCTAGCCGGGTCCCACCAATGTTCAAGGAAACAGGTTTCAAAGGACAATCACTGTTGTTAACAATAATCAAAAAGCACAAGAACAAAATCCAAGTGTTTATACACCAGCTTTATAAACTACAATCACTTTGACTCTCAAACGCTCTTTAAGTTTACTTAGTCCATTCGGACCACGGAGCTTCCAAAATGTAATACACACACACAGTTCAAGTCTTTACGAGGCAGTTTCTGTTCTCGACAGACCCTTTAACGTTGCACCAACGGGACCAAAATTGTTGCGTTTCTACCCTCTACAATTTTTATTTCCTGGGAAATACCAGCGTAACTGTAATTGAAGCAAAAACGCTTCCCACAATCACTAAGCTTTCAAAGCACCGCTTTTCGGTAAACAAACCGGCTTTCCTCCGTGAATAACACGACAAAGACCCGACGAAATAGGATTTCTCGAGTCCGATCTCTCTTTTACTAAGAGAATCGCTTCAATTAAATTCGGTTTGTAACCACTTCGGATTTGTAGGGGTAACGCCGAAATTAACCCGCACGATGGTTCGAGTACGCAGCTATCAACGTAATGCCTATCCTCTCTCTGCGTCTCCTGTTGCGCAATGTGTATTTACTGGAGTGGGGTTGGAAAGTCAGATGCACGCCCTAACAGGTTAAAAATGCTGAAAGTCTTATAGGCCAATGGAAAATTCCACTTCGTAGATTTACCAGCTTAAACCTGACTCAATCGAGACTGTGTGACTCCAATTTTTGCGACTAAGGTTCCAGGAATTTTATATTGGAAAATAGCAAAAGGCACGTCTACCGGAGCCCAGAAGTCGAGACCACAAAGTTATCAACTCTTTAGAATAACATTGTAACAAACATTCGTTTATAGAATGAAATAATTTAAATATTACGCGTCAGGAAAACAAATACCTGAACAAAATTGAAAGACAGGGGCAGATTTAGTGCGAATTTGAAAATAACATTACACTTCTACTTGACATAACAGACTACAGTCTGGAAAACAACTGTGCCTTTGAACAAAACAATCCCATTTCTTCCAAACACTCAATACTACAACAGTACATAGCATGTATTGTAGTACCATACAACAAAGCAGAAAATTAAAAATATGCTGCCTTTCTGATGCTGTGAATAATACGACAATAATTAGGAATATTTCAAGATTCTTCAATTATTCGAAAATGTAAGTCAAAATTATTCTTTCATTTACACAAAACAGCATGTACTCCTTTCTTGCAGGGGTTTAGATTTTCTGGAATTACTTCTTTTGCCTCATGAAACTATCACTACCACGAACTAAACTTATTTACAAATGAATAATTTATTTTTTATTCTACCAAAATTAAATGCATAACAAAGCAGTAACTTATATTATTGGTAGCATTTGGTCAGAAAGTCGATTTTTTACTTTTGTGTAGGTCTTTAAAATTTGTTCATTTTCTTACTTAAAATATCAATTTAAAAATCAAAATAATATAGAGATTTCTGTATTGTTACCCTACTCCTCCTTAATCTTTAAAGACTTTTCTAACAATCATATAACAAAAAGGCATTGAGAGTTTTTTCAGTTTTTCAGTAACGTAATATCATTTGTAATATTTTGCATAAAAAGAAAAGAAATAATTTCACGATCCAATAAAATATATTTTACCGTCCCTTCTAAACTTTATTATTGTTTAACAATTCACCTTTATGACTTTAAGAAGCTAACCAAAACCAAAACTAAAACCAAAACCAAAACCAAAACCAAAACCAAAACCAAAACCAAAACGAAAACCAAAACCAAGACCAAGACCAAAACCAAAACCAAAACCAAAACCAAAACCAAAACCAAAACCAAAACCAAA
>VTPC01007558.1:65694-76356 GCA_011009095.1 Ignelater luminosus
CCAAACCCAAAACCAGACGATAAATATTATATTTTCTTCTAGTAGATAATCTTCATTCGTTGTTCTAAACTGCATTAGTTTGCCATTAGAACATCTAAAACAAGCTCAATTTAAGTAATGCCTAAATGTGAGTATCTGTACGTTTTAGACAATGACCGATGTTCGTAATTCATGGTATGGACCTCTAGCACCTATTAGAACCCAATGTTTCTGCCAATCGCATTTACACCCACAGCTTTCAGTAGACTTTTACCAATATGGAACATTTTCTGATGATCCTTGTTGGAAATGCCTATTAAAATGTTATGGATTGACATTAAATATTATGAGTTCCGCAGGACAAGTCGATACACAAGCTTGGGCTAACCAATTTCCATACGTAACTCCTCAGATAGCACAGAAGTGTTCGAATAGTATTGTATCAGAACCAGATCTTTGCGAGAAGGCGTATCTACTAGTTAAATGTTCTTACGATACGCTTGCAAAACAGTATCCAGCAAAAAATTTTGAGTGTTCAGTGGTTAAGGGTACAGTACTAATGTGTTTTCTATTTGGAGCCAATGTACATAAGTTAATTGTAAATGATGTTGTATTTTTATGTAAACTATAGATTAACGTGATATAAATAAATACAGTAATATAACGTGTTTGCTTATTATTTAAACTACTTTACCACTTTATTTTTTAGTTTCCCTATTTTGTATATGAGTATATTCAACAAAGCACATATTCCATTCACAGTTTATAGTGTAGCTTAAACGACATAAACTTAAAATATTATGAAATACTACATCTTTTAATATTTCCGTTCTTTTATAAAGTTTTCAAAAAACCATTTACTCTTTTGCAAACAAACATAAACATACGATTTGTAACAACCAATTAAGACAATTTTTAATTACATGTGTGATTTATGAATAGAAAAAAGGCGCTAAAAAGATTTACTAAACACAAAGACTTCCAGAACTCACCCATCGACTTGTCTTGGAGACTGTGTATATTTAAACATCAAAAAGTCTTCTTACAACATTATGCATAAATTACCTGATGAGTCAAGACCGGATTGTTAAGCAAAATAAATCCTTAAAAAAGGTAAAAAAAATGACAGAAAAACAAGGAGAAAAAGGCACAATATATAAAAATTTATTTTAGAAAAACACACTTAAAGCATAAAAAGGCAATAAACATCTCTTTAAATAAAAATTACGAACACTTGCTTGAATAAAAGAGGAAGATGAAAATTAACCAATTGAAAGATTCTTACTTTCTTATTAAATATTTTACATTTAAGCATTTTGTTTATTGTACAACCAAGTAGATACAAGTGACTTTTCTAGATTTTCCTTAGTTAGGTGAAAATGACCTTTCGCGTTACAGGAAATAACAGATGCGTATTTAATAATAATAATAATAATAATCGCCTTAATTAAAAATAATATAAAAAGAAAAATACAATATAAAAAAAAATACAATATCTGTAGCCTCCTGGCGAAATCTAGCCACTGGCTACTCTATTTAACCAGAAGACTACGCAAAATATATAAAAATAGCACATAAAGATTAAATTAATTTGTTCTGATTTAATTTGTTCTGATTTAGGTAGTCAGACGTACGCATGGTAGTTATTGCAGACTCAAAAAATGATTTTTTAAGAAGTTTTAAATCTATTTAGACCAAGATTTTTTATGTGAGAGGGAATCGAGTTATATACTGAGACAGCATTATAAGTAAATCCTCTGCGAAACAAGGTTGTTGAATGCTGCGGTATTGTGAACATACCTTTATTACGAATGTTTGCAGAATGAATTTGAGACCTAAGGACCAATCTATCAGAAAGGCTAGCAGATGGCTGCATGGAAGTTAATATAGCATGTGTATACGAACCCAACTGGTATTTCCAACGATTTTCCATTTTCAGCCATTTGAGCTCGCTAATGCTATTAGATACATGATCATATTTCCGTAGATTGCAGATGAATCGACAACACCAGTTTTGAACCTTCTGTATGCGATTTTTATCATACATTTCTAAGCAAGGGCCATAAATAAAACTGCAGTAATTAAAGTGCGATAAGACTGTAAGCATTTCCTTTTGAGCAAAGTTTAAAATATCACGATTTGCGTATAGTAATTTTAACGAGGAATAGGTTTTTTGCAATAGTTTTGTAACGTGTAACCTAAAACGTAGCTTAGTGTCTAATATAATACCGAGATTTCTTGCAAAGTCGACTATTGGTAAAAGTTCGTTACCTATATTTATGTTGAGATTTAAATCTGGTGCAGTAATATTTTTTTTGTTACCAAACACTAATAGTTTTGATTTACTCGTGTTAAGTTTTAGGTTGTGTTGCATTGAAAGGTGTTTAATAAGAGTAAGATCACTGTTGATACCTTTATAAGCTTGAGTTCTATCAGAAAAGTTAAATGATTTATATATTTGCGTGTCATCAGCATACGCCTGAACATTACAATGCTTCAAGGAATTTAAAATATCGGAGGTATATATAATAAATAACAGAGGCCCTAGAATAGACCCTTGAGGAACACCGGAAGTTAATGAATATGATTGTGACAGTTGACGAACCCGTAGTACTGAAGTTTTGCACACAGAAGATTATGACTTATTGTATCAAAAGCTTTAGAGAAATTGAGCAGTACGAGAACGGTTATCATGTGCCTATCGGTTGCGCTTATAATATCATCCGTGACAGTGGCGAGAGAACTAGCAGTACTAAGACCCTAACTAAAACCGGATTGACATACGGATAGTATATTGTTGTTGTTAGAAAAGGCATATATTTGTTTATATAGTATCTTTTCAAAAATTTTAGAGATAAACGGTAAAATGCTAATTATTCTTAAGTCAGAGTAACTACTTGGATTAGAAACTTTAGGTAGTGGAAGACCAATGGCCTCCTTCCACGCCGACGGAAAGTAACAGAACTCAATGCAATAATTAATGATGTGAGTAATATATTTATCGATAAAAGGACTACAATATTTTAGCATTATGAGCGTAATGTTATCTGAACCAAGAGCGTTAGATTTAAGACTAAACAGAGTTTCATGCACCTCTTCTATTGAGGTAAGAGAGAAATCAAAAGTTTGGTTGCTGAAGTGCCGAATATTTTGATAATACTGTATTTGTGTATCGCAGTTGGAAGTTAAAGATTGAACAAAAGAGCTAAAATAATTTCCGATCGAGTTAGGGTCAGCTAAGTTACTTGGCACTGTACGTTGCTGTGAAAAACGAATATTTAAATCAGATAAGGCAGACCACATCTTACGCGAATTATTTTCCGTTGCGGGTGAATTAAGATAAGCCCTTTTTTCACGACGAATGGATGATACCGTAAAATTCCTAAGTTCTTTGTACCGATTCCAGTCCGAAGGGAGCCTAGTACGCTTATATTTCCTCAATGCACTGTCACGCTCCTTCATGATTGCCTTTAAATTATCTGTTAGCCAAGGGGCCCTAGGTTTAGTGACCCGTACCTCCCCAACAGGTGCATGTTTATCAAAAACAGCTAAGATAAAGGCCATGAAAATGGAGATTTTATTATCAATATCATTTTCGAGAATCATTTGATGCCATGGCAGAGACTGTAGATCTGATAAAAATAGATTGTAATTAAAGCTACGAAAACATCTAAATTTTACAATTTTAGGTTTAAATTTGTTTGTCTCTATTTTCAAATTACAGAAAACTGCTCTATGATCAGAAATTTCATTAGCTTCGATTGTACCTGAATTACTAATAACTAAATTACCGCTAACCAAAATAGGGTCTATAAGGGTGCTAGACGTATTTGTTATTCGAATAGGTTCATTTAGTATTTGTGTTAGATCGTATGAGTTAAAGCATGTATTTACTGGATTATCGACATTAAAGAAATTTACATTAAAATCGCCCAAACAAATAAAGTCATCAACTGTGGGTGTAATAATAGACATCTCGTCGAAATTATTTACAAAGTTATTTATGCGGGTGGTCTGTAAAGTACCCCAATAGCAATAGCTTTTGCGTTCAATTTGATCTTAACAAATAAGTATTTAATATCATTGTCAACTGAAAAATCGAGAGAAATTTCTTCACAGTTTAGGTCAGCTCTCACATATATGCCTACCCCACCCCCTCTGCTGCCCCTGTCCTTTCTAAAAAACTGGTAACCAAGTATGAAAACTGCTTCTTCAACCACATCCTTCGACAGCCAGCTTTCACTTACCGCAAAAACATGGAACTTATTATAATTAATTAAATTTACTAAAGAATTGAAACCATTAACGATAGACCTTACATTTAAATATCCGATTTTCATGATATATCTATCTACCTAAAACAGATAAATGATGAGACGATTAAAACAAACAAGTAATTAAAAAAACAAAAACTAATAAGAAAATAAAAATTTTATGTATGTATTATGGGTTATGAACGTGTAATTAAATACAAACGATGAAAAAGAAAAAGGGTGTTCTTCGTGGAAAAGCATTCTCCAACTGTTATTTAACAAACGCAAATATTATATTTTATGCAGATCGTCAAGTGTGGTCGCTTTGGAGACGTTGTTATCTCTTTTTATAAAGATGGACCCATCCCTGACCCATACTGACTTTTTATCAAACATTGATCTAGCTTCATACAGTACTGAAAGACGAGCCCTAGTTAGATCCTCTTGGGTGATTATTCCGGATCCCCTCAATTTACTTTTACTGTTTAGGATCATCTGTCTATTGCAATAACTGGTAAACTGCAACAAAAGATTGTATACGACCTGTTCGATGTGACCTATCAATCGCTGATAAATCCATATTTATTTTTAGGTTGTTATTAATTAAATTTAATACTAATGTATCTGTCGATTCTCCCTGCATTTCGGTGAGACCAAATATTCGTAGACAATTACGTCTAGAGTACTGCTCGTAATCATCAAGCTTCTTATTTAATTTTGTATTTTCTTGGGTTATTTTTCTTAGATCTTTTTCTAATTTTATAATCTTTGCATTATGAGTTTTAAATAAATCCTCCATGGCTGTGTCAACCGCTTCATGCACAGACTTTGCAACGGTGTCCTTAAAGATGTCGTTGCATAGAAAACTTTTAATTGTGTTATTAATTATATCTTGGATTTCTTCCTTTTCTACACGTGTTAGCATTTTTGTATCTAGCGGCCACACTATCTTACACTATAATATAAATATCTTTCTTATTCACTAAAAAGTTTTACACAACAGCGGAGCTAATGCTGCACACAACTACACTCTGTGCCTGTGCTAAATATAAATAAATTTCAATACACTTATTTGTTCCGGTGGCATTCCCATATCTGGTAAGAAACTAAAGTCTCCTGTGCGAATCTTAACAATTTTTTGCAAAAGTTCTAGTGAAGGAGTTTTAAGTAGCACAGCTTTTAAGTCTACATTTATTTTTTTCTACTGCGCCAAGAGCATTGGTTGTAACACCAATATCCTTTTGCAAAATAGTTAAAGATTCTCGAAGAGACATTCCAGTAGTTTCCAATTTTTAATTTCCTCGGGTAACCAAAAAGAGTTGCTTCAAATATAGGTTAATCCTCCTAATACCTAACTCTTATTAAATGCACGTTGTGATTTCAAAATTGCAGTTGATGCAGAGGAATCAAATGAATTAACTATAAGCCTCTTTTACTACTGCAAAATGTGGAGAATTAAAAACGCATACCAAATCCAGGCTCTCTATCTGGTTATAATAGGTGCAGGTGTTAGCGAGATCTCTAGTAACTTCTCTCGATAGACAGCTGCGCGCATAGGAGTCTTCTAAAAAACATTCTTTGTGGAAGATATTAATTCATTGAAAATTGCAAATTCTTCACGAATGCATTCACTAACACCATGTAATGAATGAGCTAGGCAAACAATGTGCATTAAATATGAATAAAATATTTTGAGTGCTCCAGCTGCTTTAACCATATAAGGAGCAGCATCATTAAGTAACAACAACACTTTCTGTGGTGACCCAATACTGGTGTAAAATATCCTCATGTGGTCATTAAAATATTTGCAATGGTTTGGTAGTTGGTTTTTTCCAGTTGTTTTGACACCAGCAACTAGGGGTTCCTGCTTCATTGCTGGTTAATGTCCTTACGATAATATTCGCTATAATAACGGCCTTGCAAATCTGTTGTCTCATCGACACACGTTCATATATAATTTTCTGCAATTTCTTTCCGAATTTGGTTTATACTCGATTCGTAACACAAGCTTGAATAGTTTAGGTCTCGATGTAAAAGGCACTTTTTGAAATGAATTTTTATTAACATATTTTTTTTGAAAAATGAAATATCTCTTATTCAAGCTAAAACCAAATTATTGAAATACCCCGAAGAGTTGAAAAATCCGAGTACGGGAATTGATCTTTACCTGGCTCGTCAGGTAGCTTATAACACTATTGTTCCGTAAATTAAGAAAATTGAACCTATTCGAAAACTATGCATTATATCTGTGTTTAATTGTTTGTGACTGCAAAATTATAATTTTTTAACCAAAATATTTTCAAACATTTTATGTTATAGGATTTATAGAATTTTCTGATTATGTTGGAAATCGTACTAAAAGGTGCCAAATAGAAAAGCATGCTTTAAAAAGACAAATATAGCCAAAAATCATCAAAAAAGGCAAAAAAAGCAAAGACATGTTTACATACTTGGAATCTGTATTTGCTGAAAGGAATTTTAATTTTAATGTGCTTTACGTACGACCAATTACAATAAAAAGCAACTGATGAGTAAACAATATTGGAGTCCTTATCCTTATCCTTATTTTAGTTACCTTACCGGGCAAGGTGGGTCCAATGGACCCGCCTTTGCGTTATCAAGTTTGTGTGGTATTTTCGTTAGTATTGCAGTAATTAAATAAGATAAAAACAATTATTATTCGTGCTGACTACAGGTAAATATCTTCCCTGGTTTGATATAATTCTGCAAAATTGTATAAACTAATTTACCTAGAAAAGTATCAGAAACTGAAAAACCATCATATGTATTGTGTATTCATCATTTCTGTATAATTTTTGTACAAAGTCATATATTTTATAGCTTGTACGTGATTTTTGCTAAATTCATGTCTTCTTTTATGCGACATAATATTGTAAAACTTTTGAAATCGAAGAATATAACGTAATTTACCTAAAAGGCCAGCAGAGGCACAATAAAAAGTATCAATTAGTTTTGCATTTTTATTTGATACTACCAGACATACAAAAGACCTTCTCAAAATTATTTTAAAAACTCTTTACATTCGCAATTTTCATAAAGGATCAGATTATTTTTGTATTTCAGTACATTGACATCTAAAAAATATCAATTCAGTCGATTTCATAATTTTGTATTCTACAATATTCATAAAACCATAAACCACCGTAATTACCACTAATATTGTCATTTGAAGCTTACAACAACAAAAGATAAACATAATTTACAGAGAATTGTTTAGTATTAATAGAAATGCAAAAAAAGGTCCAATGGACCCACCTTTTATTTTATTATTTAATAATCAACTTTAAATAAATATTTTCATCTACTAAATGTAAATTAAAATATTTGACTAACTGATAACACTCTACCTTAGGTATTCTTAAAAGTCATAAGCGCTCATTACCCTAAGACGAATATTTTAGAAAATATGATAAAGTAAAATGGGCGCCGGGTCCATTGGACCCACCTTGACCGGATAAAAGGTTAAGTATAGCTGTAAAATTCTTCTCTTAAAATAATTAGATTTGGGTTCGACACATACAGAGGACCCCAATAACTTGTACAGGGAGAACAGTATCGTTGTTACTAAAAATAGCAAACAATGCATGTTGATAAAAAATGTACGGTATGTGATACTTTCATTAAATCATATTGAAGTTTCACGATACAACACGCAGATTATTTCTCTTGATATTTTATGAAGGAACACTGCATTTTTTACTGAGATTCAGAATCTGTTACGTTTAAAAAGCTAACAGGATAAAGGTTTTGCGTTTCTCATTATTGTGTATAACACAACTATGCCTTTGAGTCTTAGATGATGGTTTTTGGGCAACAGATATCAGTGTTTCCTGCTGTTAAAACACAACACCAGGGCAAGTTCAAAAGTTTTGGCAACATTTGCAACCAACTACATAACACTGAAATGTTTGATCTTCATAGATATTTATATTGCTGCTATAATTGTAATCTGTAACAAATTCAGTGTAAGAACCTACCAAAATATCTAAGGTTTGCAAAATAAAAACCTAAAGACCTTAGTTTTTATTTACTTTAGTAGTACCCACGCAGGGTTCAAAATTGACAAGCTACGTACATCATGCCCAAGAATCAAGGTTTTAATGAACAGAACACTTGGATGTGTCAAAAAATGTTTTCTTTACATTTCTTGATTTTTCTAAAGCTTCAAAAACGTGATAATAAATTTTGATATCATATTATTATTTTATTGTTTTCACTAAAGAGCGATTGCCATAAATTTCTTAAAAACTCGTGTTTTATACGTGGTAATCTAATTTGCGAATAAACTTGAAATTGAATTGTTCTTTAGTAAACGTATAATGTATTTTTGAGGATTTCCTTTATTAATGTTACTAAATGCTTAGCAAAACTTGTGATAAAGACTAGTAAAACAAAAGCGTTGCAGGTAACTTTCTGTATTTGCCATAAATAAGTGAAAAAAACAGAGTTCTAATCTTAAATACTCCTCTCTTCGTGTATATAACGTTCTTTCTGAGATTAGAAGATAGGGGACAGGGAGAGAAAAACAGTTTAAATATAATAAACAAAAATTTCACATTATGTTATTTATTTATATGGTATTAACCTAAAGTCAACAGTTTACATAAAGATACATCTACATCAAACATAATCTACAGCTAACTCTATTAGCAAAAAAATAAAAAACACATTAGTACCGTTCCATTAAAATTTGCATCGTCAAAATCTTATGGTGAATACCGTTTAGTAAGTGCATCGTAAGAGCATTTAACAAGCAGATATGCCTTCTCACATAGATCTGGTTCTGATGCAATACTATTCGAACATTTCTGTGCTATCTGAGGAGTTACGTAAGGTAGAAGGTTAGACCAAGCTTGTGCATCGATTTGACCAGAAGGAGTCATAATACCTAATGTCAGTCCATAACATTTTAATTGACACTTAAAGCAAGGGTCATCAGAAAGTGTGCCGTATTTGTAAAAGTCCACTGAAAGCTGTGGGTCTGAATGCGATTGGCAAAAACATTGGGTCCTAATAGGTGCTAGCGGTCCATACCATGCATTACGAACATCAGTCATTGTCTAAAAAAATAAAACGTAATGAAAGAGAGTTGTTCGAACTGACTCGTTTTTTAATATTTGTAACGGAAATGTTGAGTTCAGGGTTTATGTCTAAAACATAAAAATAATCACAAAATGCTATTTATCCTTGATTCAGTTTAGAATAGCAAAATCCTTAATGAAGGAGAATTGGCATGTAGTAGATAAAACCTAGTTCTGTTTGTTGTTGTCCAAGCAAGTATATATAATACGTAAGTCTCTACTTTAGTTTTGGTGATTGATTGCCAAAATAAGTTAGGTATAAATGTTTCAAAAATCAAATACAAAATAACTATTTAATGAATAAATAAATTAAAGTGACACTACATAATTCAAATAAAATGTACATCTGTCGATCGGTAAGCTGGAATTTTCATCCCGTTTTAGGACGAATGAATATTTAAAAGCAAACTAACCTTAATGTATAATAGGTAATCAATTACCTTACAAATTGTGTATTTCTATTCTTAAAACAGTAAACTATGTTCTCTATTAGAAAAGATAATTTTCTTACCACATTAGTTGCAGCAGCTGCATAAGCTGCAAGAAACAATACTATGCAGATCTTCATGATGGTTGTAATAACTGCTGGTTGAGAAGCACACAATACTAAAACACTCGACCCTCCAACTGTAAATATACAAAACTACCCTAGCCACCAGTGAATTAAAAAGGCAGATGAACTTAAAAATATTTGTCTTTTGAATACCTCATAAATTACTGATGTAAATTATTAAGCTAAGCCTTTGAATACCAAATTTTTTTGAAAATCATTTAACAAACAGATATCTGTTGGTTTATTAAACAAAAAACAAAAAGCTTGTCAAAGAAATTTCCATTGTCAAGATAAAATATAATTTAGAAAAGATAATGAAAAAAAATTCGAAGAATGGATTATTCGGTTATCAACTTATCATCCTTGAATATTGTAAAGTGTTGTCTTTGTCTTTGATGTGATTTATTTAATTATAGATAAGTTCAAGTTGTTATAGCAATTTCTGTGTGTCGTTGATGTAAAGGTGAAGTTATATTGCATCATTTTGTTTCAAACTAACAATAGGTAGTTAGTTACATTTTTCTCTTTAAAGTCTTTAGCTTTTACGACAGTTTTAGAGACTAACTAGGCGACGAAATTTAAAACTTTCGTATCTGAATTCGTACATTTTGCCTGTCTGCCTGTCTGTCTGTCTGTCTAGTTTCGTGTTCCCGTAACTTTACAGGACATGTTATACATGAAATCAACTTAGCATTTTCTCCTGATTACAGATACATAATCGGTATTTCGATATCTTGAATAATTTTCGAGATATCGAAATACCGATTATGTATCT
>VTPC01007558.1:76466-89787 GCA_011009095.1 Ignelater luminosus
GTAGTTAGTTACATTTTTCTCTTTAAAGTCTTTAGCTTTTACGACAGTTTTAGAGACTAACTAGGCGACGAAATTTAAAACTTTCGTATCTGAATTCGTACATTTTGCCTGTCTGCCTGTCTGTCTGTCTGTCTAGTTTCGTGTTCCCGTAACTTTACAGGACATGTTATACATGAAATCAACTTAGCATTTTCTCCTGATTACAGATACATAATCGGTATTTCGATATCTTGAATAATTTTCGAGATAGTCGGGATCAAAGATGGCAATTTTTCGACATGGTGATATTATATATGATATCGATTTAACGCTGAATACGACTACAAAATTAAAATTTTTGTCTCGAGTAGGTTTCAAGATATTCGATTTTTTAAATTTCGCCAGGATCATGCTTGCATTTTTATTGGTTTTCTTATAACCTAGAGGTTGTAGTAACTTCTAATTGAACAAATTGAACATAATCTTTCATCATTAACAGATGTTATCCACCACATTATATCTACAAGGCCTACATTTAAAATCTATTTAGTTTCATTTTCGTGTAATTTACTTTTCAACATCCTCATTGTTGGCAAATGTTTGATTGTCAATTTCTATTCTAATATTCTCATCAAAGGCTGTAATTTATGGTATTTACCATGAATTCATAGAACAGAATTTCAGTTTTTAGTTTTGAAAATATTCTCTGAGATTGTGAATAATATATATTTCTAGAAACTTTCTTAAAAGCCCTATGGAGGTATCCTAATAATGCTTTAAAATTTTTAAAACATTTAGCAGGTCGAATTGAAAAACTTTCTGCAATAAATGTTTCTTTTAGAACAACAGAAAATTAATCGATTGTAATATCTTTTTACACTTCACCTTTTTAACTATAATAGCCAAATCACTTCTCTTTCATTTTTTAATCCTGCTCCATTCTTTTATTCTCTTCTACTACTATTTCGTCCTCAACTTCTCCTTCAATGTCTGTAAGCACATTGGCAACATCATCTTTTGTAGCAAAATTTTTGTAAACTTTTGTCTTTTAAATTTTAAATCTTTTTATGCTTATACAAACGGCTGTGTTATAATTCAATGGTAAGTGAACATTTTTATTAGTAACTTGTTCTCTACGCCGAAGGTTAATCTTTTTGAAAGGTGCTTTAAATTCAACGTGGTTTTGTATAGTACGATTTCGTACTCTTTTGTATAACAAAACTATTTCGTATTCCTTCAGTTTAGTTCTTCGCTTTCTTCATTAATCTTGCGCTATTGAAATGCTATCCTAAAAAGCACCAAGAATTCTAGGAAATCTGTTCTAACCATTTCTGTTATCACTTGAAATGGACGCACTAGCTGCATCCAATCGTGCGGATGATCAATGGATAAATCATGTATATGTCTTTCTCTTCGATGACTAAGTGATTACAATCGCATTTAGTGTGTATGTAATCGGACACTAAAATTTTGTAATTTAACACATCTAAATTAGAACTTTGCATCAACGTAGTAAACATTATGGCTAAGAGGGGGTCTTATTTTGCCTGGCACACGTATGGGAGTACAGAATGACGTTCTTAGTATCTGCTGATATTTCAGTCATGAAATGTTTATGTACTCGTATATAAACTAGATGCAATTTGGTTGGCACAGATGAAGCAGTGCCTGCTGGTCTACGCCAGCTGGTATTAAATGTCTAAAGTTGGCGTTTTTATAAAAGGCAACTGAGTTTTGCATAACGGTAGTGAGCAGGGCACTGCTCTTAATCGAAAATAAAGACTAACATGGATGAGTCTGTTTGGACAATCTTTTTGTCGTTTTTTTTAAATTCGTATGCATATTCGTCTTTTGCTTGCTGGGTGTTTATTACAAGTCTGGCATATATCCTTGCTGGAATTTTTAATGGCGACATTTTTTCATATATTTTGCAACTCGCAGGTTTTCTAGTATGCTGTCATGTGATATATTCTTCATAAGTACATCCCACTTTAATATAATGAGGTAGAAGGTATTTATGCGTGATTGCTTTCTGCAATGCTGGCTTTCATACGACGGTATTACCAGAATGTGCTTATATAAGTACCACTTGAATCTCATTTTCAGATGTTTTATTTAGCGGCGAATGCTTGCCTCTACTGTGTAATACCTTCTACAGAAGTCAGTCATGCAATCATTTTTGAAAAGTATTGTTTAACGGTTGTTTACAATCGCGAATTGAATAGCGATGGCGATCTTCGCATTTATATCTGTACGATCATTCCAGATAATGTGCATGAATTTTTAAAAGTGTATCTTTGAGTGCACACTTTATGATCTGATTCTCGACTAAATCCAGACTTTATTAGTTCTGAAATAAAACTTCTCGTTAGTTTTAAATTTTCCTAGTCAGTTTTAATAATTTTGCAAATTCTACAGTGCAGTGAATGTTTAAACGTTTCTAAAAAAACGTTTATTGTTATGCAGTATGCCCATTTTACGCATTGAAATAAGATAAACAGCAAATAGATCTCATCTTGTTTATTAAACGAGGAGATCTGATACTTTACTACTAAAATGGAACCATCCTTCGATTTTTATATGAATATTGCAACTGCAACTGCAACTGCAACAGTTTCCCAAAACTGCCTATTTGTTTAGTAAAACTAACTTTCCTTACTTGTTACGCAAATTACTATTAGTAATCTTGAATAGTCAAGTACTTAATAGTCTCTTTCCAGGATTGTTATTTGAACGTCCAATTCAGAGACCCAAAGGATGCGTCTCTTATTTTCTTTTGTGTGATATATTTTTATTCATTAAGAGATTCAACTATGTGGTTTCGTTTCTATTTATTGACAGAGCTTTAAAATTATAATAATATTCCACAAACATACAATAGTCTGGGGAATAGAGACTGGAAAACGGGCCTTTGCTTGCAAAAGGTTATGTAGTTCTAATTTTTGAATATTTTGTGTATATCGGTGCCCTAGTGAAAAACCTAAGTTTTCGACCTCGCCGCCCCCGTGCGGGCGCCGTGGGGCCCCAAAAATCATCAAAATTCCGGACTTTTTCAGTTTTTCGATAATATCTTTTTACCAAAGCATTACAGAGGAAAAAGTTTTAATTAAAAGTTGTAGAGCAATACATTTGATACACTTTTTGTATGAAAAATATTTTTGTAGAACTATTAGGTAGATAGTTACGCTTCATCAAAGTTACCAATTTTTCGAAAAAATGATACTGTTTTGAAATTCTCGATTTTTTTTAAAAACAGTTTTATTACTATTTAATTTATTGTTATTATTATTAATAATAATAATATAATGTTAATTTCACATAAAACGTATACTTCTTCATCATCACTTTGCGTGATTACCTCTTCTCCAAATCTGCTATGGCAGCAAGTTCAATCTTGCAGAGCTGCCACCGACATAGGATGCTGCTATGTACCATGTCTTTCGCACGTATCACCAAATCCAAAGTGGACTGGGAATGGAGGAAAGACAGTAAAAGACTTGTTTCTATTAAAATTACCAGGGATCCAGTTTCTCAGTCAATCCCGACTTTCATTTCCTGTCGCTGCAAGAAAGGATGCACTGCAGCTGTAGAAAGGCCGGACTCAGGTGCTCTATCTCTGGACAAACTTGTGAAAATACAGCGGACATCATAACTGATGAAAATGAAAAAGACGACCCAACTGAGCTGCTAATGGAAAAAGTTGAAGAAGAACTGGTTGAAGCTTTGAAGCCAGAAACCAAAGCTAAACGTAGGAAGTTATAACTTTTCTTATTACTGTAGTATCTGCATTGTCATAATATTTCTTCTTATTATAATTATAAAAATTGGTAATCGGCTCCTTCATCTTTCCATTTTAATGTTGCTATTTTAAATGCTCATCAGGTTTGATCATCATGGTTTCATTTATATAAACTCATTAAATTATTATTAATAATAATAATAAATTAAATAGTAATAAAACTGGTTTTAAAAAAACAAAAATATCAAAAAAGTATCATTTTTACAAAAAATTGGTAACTTTGATGAAGCGTAACTATTTACCTAATAGTTCTACAGAAACATTAACTTTATCGGTGCCAGATATTTTACGACCTGTTTGTTTTTAGTAACAAATAATATTTTTTCTAATTATTCAGCAGAAAAATTTAGAATAATTATTAAATAAGCATTAAAACTAAAATATGCATAAAAATTTCAAATATGCAAAAAAAAGCATAAAAAAGATTATTCTAAAATGTGTATTTCGACGAGATTCGTGAAGATACAAACAATTTTTGTTGCTACTATAATTTTCTAACGTAAGCATAAAAGCTAGATATCCGGTCTCTAGTTATGTATGACTAAGTCTAAATGAAGCTCAGAAAATAACCAAGTCTGATTATAAACAAAATGTAAATTGTGTTTCTACCTGACTGTAACAGTTATTTTAATTATTAATGAGATACAATTGCCATGTTATTTATATTACATGTATTTAATTTAAATGGGACTCTATAATAAGTGATTTAGAATAAGAAAGTAAATAAAGAGATGTTGGTACTAAAGTGAATATTTTTTGTTTCAGGTAAGCAACATTCTATACGTTTACAGATTTCATCGTAAATGGTGAGTGTATAAAAACCTAACAAATTTCCTTGTACTTAACGTTGCAATTTTCACTTCTGTTTTATTATGTTAACAAGAACACAGACCATAAAAATTGATGTAAAGAATTAGTTTAAAAGAAACTTTACTCAATAGAGAAAATTGCTGTAATTAAGCAGCACAGTCTGAAATTAACTAATTACTAATTAGACTTCTAGTTTTGAAATGGTTGAAGAACCATTTGGTGTTATGAATACAATGTGTCCAGGACAAGAATGATTTGTATGGGGATCTCGAAAACGGTAAAAGGTACAGATTCGGTTAAATAATAAATAATAAAAAAATGAGTCTAACAAATGTGTTCAGTCTTTTTTAGTTTTTAAATTATTTTCAAAAAACTGACATTTTGTATTTTCGTTTTTATTTTTTTCTGAAGCTATTTGAAGAAATAAAAAAGAAACTAAAAGCACTTTTTCACAGTCGTTTCTAAAAGGCTTTAATATTGCATTATTAAATTTTTCCTCAGACGTTTCGTCTCCGAGCGACCATCATCAAGTTAATTTTTTTATGGACGGACCTTAAATTCTTTTAATGGATTTTGAAAGCCCTTTTTGTTTAGAATACAACATGTATGTCATACTTTATCATTAAGTTTATTCTTGAGCAATTTTCCGTAACCAAAACAAAATTTTGATTACGGTCTTGTATAATTTTTAAAAAATCAACTCAGTTTTAAAATAAGTTTGAGTTTGCTATTTTTTTTCTAAGGATGAAAAACTACTAACTGTTATTCTTATGATATTAAAAAAGAAAACTAAACAACTCAAAATGCTCTTTATTTATCTTTATAATAACATGCGCGACTCTATTAGTTGTATACATTTCTATTTATACTACTTTATTGTTAATATTTACATTATATCCGATTTTTGTTTATATAACCAATTATGTAGATTTATTTAATAATTAACCTGATTATTGTGTTGTTGACTTGTTTTTTCTATTGAATGAATTTTATATAAATGTTCGCAGGCTGTATTTAATTTTCATTAGGGCTTTATGTATTTATATTTGCATGTCTGCTTTCTTTTTAAACGTTTGTAAATCACACTAGTTAAAAGCAACAAAGGTCTCTAATAAGAACTAATATTCGCGTTTAAATTTGAACACTAGAAATAAAAAATGCATGGTAGAGTAGAAACAGTTTCAGAATAGCGTAACAACTCTTTGCTTTTACATTGGTTGGTGTGCTATTTTCAAACTGCTGCTTTCCTTGAATAACCCGACTAGCTATAGAAAATAAACTTAAAAGTTAACACCTGAATTGACCGATCGCTTCTCGGTCTATGACTAATAGGGTGGAGTGAAAAAATTAATTTTGGATTTTTCATTTCTAATAGTGATAAAAATTTGCATAATTGTGTACTAGTTAATTGCAAAAAAGAATTTTTAGTTTTGAATAATATTAGGAGGGTCCCCAGCGCTAATTAATATTTGGTAATACAGAATAGAATAGAATGTATTTAGCAGATTTGCTATTTACATTGTTACTGTTATACAGGTTCGTCAATTAGCCATACTGGCTGTAACAGCGCATTGTGCAGAAATCAGGTGATGACTCGTCATAGTGAAGCAGGATCTGACATGTTCAGTAGACGACATACCGTTATAGGGTGAATTACAAATTACCAACCCCTATATAACCTGTGCGATAAATTCTGTTCTTAGTTCGGAGCGGGATTTCGTATAATATTGTTACATTTTACACCGCGCTTTATTCTGTAGAAAGAACTTGTGTTTTGAGAAGTGAGAGTTAAAAATGCCAAGTATGTAGTATATTATAAAGTATTATAGTATTTTATAATCTCGAAGTAATATTAATCTTCTAGAATGTTACAAATTGATCCTGATCCACCTAGAACTAGGCAAAAGATGAATTGCCCTATATTTGGAGCACCACAAAGGTTATTTGCACTTGTTTTACCATTATACGATGATGTTGCAAAATTTTATTTGTTTACAAGAACTGTTTTAAAACCAACCAAGGCAAGTAAGGACCTAAATGTGTCTGATATAAGTCAAATGAAATGCAGTGAAAGTAAAGGATATTTGGAAAAATGCGTCAATTCCAACAGTGTCTCATACCAGGATTTTGCAGCTGATGAGAGGACATAATGCTAGGTACCTTAAACTTTTGAAGCCATTTAAGAGACGTCAAAATAAGAAACAATATCAGGAGAAATTGGCGAATTTTCGTATTAAATGCAGAAACAAACTTTTTGATATAGCTGCCTGCAAGTGCCCAAGTGACAACTGTAAGTGAGAGAAATCACGAAAAATTCCTGCTAAAGAGTGCAAGTTTCTTGAAGATTAACGTTGCTTCAGAAAGATGTGTACCGGAAATGTGGATCAAAAGCAAAACACAGTTTTGCAAAAAAGATTTGCAAGGAAGCAGTTGGAAGAGGAAAGGCAAGCTGCTGCTAGTTCAGAATCATCTGTTACTACTTCCAAATTACCAGAAGAGCTTGTACGAATTGATACTGTAGAAAGTGACTCGTCAAGTGCAAATGAGAACTAGGGTGCCGTTGCTTCAATCTCGAAACAACCTCAGGTTTGTATCGCTCTAGAACAGATGCGTCTTCGTCTTCCTAATGCGGCAAAAATAAGTGATCGCTATGGTTTGTCTGACAGAGCAGCTGCAACTGTAGCAACTGCTGTTCTTCAAGATGTTGGTCTTGTGTCGAAAGTTGTGATAGCGTTACTAATAGAAGCAAGTTGAGAAGAGAAAGAGGAAAGCAAAGGCAATCTGCTTTAAGAAAACGTAAAAAGAAACTGCTTGGATTATTTTTTGATGGAACACAGGACAAAATAATTGTAAATGAAAAGAAAGTTGTAATGGAAGAACATATTTTTCTAGTAAGTGAGCTAGGTTCTACTTTTATTGGACAGCCATTAAGTGGCTCATCTCAAAGTATCCAATGAGGTATTGTAGACTTCTTAAGAAATAAAGATATTTTTACAGAAGATCTGATTGCAATAGGATGTGATGGAATAGTGGTAAATACAAGAAGAAAAGAAGGAGTTACGGGACTGTTCGAATTGTACCTTGGAAGATCACTACAGTGGCTTATATGTCTGTTGCACATTAATAAGTTACCATTAAGGCTACAGAGCGTGGGTGGAGTGACAAGTAAACCTATTTTGCGGATCGTAATCCAGAGACGGCTTCATTGCAGCGTCATTACAATCAAGAAGAATAATGCCCTTTTTAACACAAAAACTGACTATAATATACACCAGAATTTCTATAAAAAGTAAATTTTGATTTGTAATTTTATATATTAGCTATGAGAGAATAGAAACTTTTCATGTTTAATTGATTTATGATTTAACTATCGTGTCTCATTATGATGTATGGTTATTATACTTTCGTTAAAATATTCGATGGGTCTGGAGACCCTGAAGAAAACATTCAAATATTTTGTAATTTTTACAGTAAGTTATACTTATGTATACACAACTTTTCCGCACTATTAGAAATTCCAACTTAAAAAATTTAAAATAGAAATAAAATATATTATCACCTCAAAAACTATTCGAGATATCGAAATACCGATTATATCATCTGAATCAGGAGGAAATTTTAAGTTGATTTCATATATGACATGTCCTGCAAAGCTACAGGAACATGGCAACAGACCAACGGAATATACGAATTCAAAAGAGAAATTTATAAATTTCGTCGAAGACAGATTGACTTATTCAGAAAACTACATTGCAGCATGCATCACTTTCTTAACTTCCCACATCCTAAATTTCAAAATATGAAAACGTTGCTTCTTAGCAAGCAATATAGAAATAAAATTCTCCAAATGATTATTATTATTATGAAACTGGTATTATTTTACTCTACTGTTCTTGTTCTATAGTATACTAGCCAGGGACAGAGACATAGGAAAAAATAAGTGCTCTTTTCAAAAAGTCTAAGTTACACGCCACTGTTAATGTGATTGATTTTATCATTTTCAAAATTATTTTAAAAAAAGTTACTTTGCGTTTTTATTCTAAACAGCATGGTTTTCGAGAAAAATTGAATTTTTCAAAATCTTTTGACTCCAACATTCAATGTTGATATTTTGTTTTTTCAATATGTCAGAAACAATATCCGTTATCAACATGAATGTTTTTGTATGTTTGTCACAATATCATTCTTTAAATCTTATTAATCAAACATTAAAGACAAAGATATTTCAAACACAGAGATCAATTTTTATCTTTAAAATAAACTTAAAGAGTTAGGTAGAAAAGTAGTAATTTATCCAGTTCGATAAAACGTCGTCTCTCGGTACGGCTTTGTCGAAAAGGTTCTTTTGGCTGTTGTGATAGTTAATCCCTTGTAAACACACAATCTTATAACCAAGTTGACATGATATTTTTCTTATCTTCCGAAAGGTCAAGTCGACTGATAGTAAAACAAGTATACACTTATATCTTTAACAAACATAATTATATTTTCTCTTGACAACGTATTTCTTCCTAACTTGAATAAATTTTATTTAATTTGGGCATACAGAATTGTGATAAAAATTTCTAAAATTAACTTGAGGTAAGAACTTCAGACTGTTAGGGGTTTTTAAGGCTAAAATATGTAGGTACTTTGTCGAGACCATTCATCAAACATCCAAGATAACTTAGTAACGTTTTGAGGAACGAGGACTTTGTTTTTAATCAGCTTATTTTTTGTTTATTGACCCAGACTGTGTTGATTGTGCCTTTTGGGTTTTTGATTTATGTCACCCATATTATACATAATATAGTTTGCCTAAGTATTCTAGATTGTTAGTTTTATCCCAGAAGTCTGCAGTTAAGCTATGTCCCGACCTTTTGGAGACATCCTGTATTAAGGATTTATTTAGATTTATTCTATTTCCAATGTAAATTAAATAAGTAAAGTGCGTTTGTAGTGTGAAAAAAAGGATGACACAAAAATAATAATAATAGTTTAATAAGTTATACCTACTCTGCTTTATCATATGAATCCTCAATAAACAATTTAATAAAGTACCAAGTTTTAAAACAGACTGAACCTTTCATTACTATGAAGAAAGGCAATCCATTGCTACGGCAACAGTCTAATTATTTTTAAAAAATCAAAAGACAAGCTTTTATCGATATTTCCTAACCGCTGTAAATCTTGAATTAGAATTCATGAGATATAAAGAATTACCTTTTGAATTTTTTGTCGCTCTTTCCAAACTACTAAGAATTGTACGGTTCTAAGAAATCCAGGGCTTTGTTAATTGTTTAATTCTGAGTTTATGATTTATATCGTTTTTATCAACTGCGTAACTCTATTTTAAATATTTAGAATTTTATCTCGCATTCTAATCCTTCAGATAATAAACCTGGTGTACAGCACTACTATAATATGTATGTAATACATTCATCAACTAGTAAGTGGTTACAGCGACATGAAGATCTCTATAGCATTGATTTTTGTAATACATGCAGCTTTTGCAACAAATGCGGTATGTAAACTATTTTTTATAATATGGAGCATTATGTTAGGTTTGTTAAGTATCTTAAAGAAGAATTATTTATTATTATTATTATTATTATTATACTTTAAGTTTAGTTTAATAAATAAAGTAAACTGTGTTTTTGTTTATACCCATTTTTGTCGATTTTTTGGCTTTTAGAATTTTTGATCTTTGTGCGATTTCTTTTTTCGGTTGCTAATTCATTTTAAAGTGTCCATAATTAACATTACGTAAGCAAGAAAATTTTCATTTCGAATCAGTAAACGGACCTTAATAGCTACACCTTTCCAACCTCAAATTCACGACGTTAAATCTTATACTGGACTAATCAACTTGAAGTTGAAACCAATCAGCTTCAAATTGAGATAATCAACTTGAAATTGAAACTAATCAACTTGACATTGAGTTCAGATTATCTCAATTTAAAGTTGATTGTTCTCAATTTGAAATTGATTGGTTCCAATTCGAGGTTGAAAAGGTATAGTAATTAACAATAAAAGGCGAAATTTTACTAAAATAAAAAACAATGAAAATTTAATTCAACTGATGATCCTATTGAAATAACTGCAATATCTCTGTTGAAACATTGCAATTTTTCTGATTCAAACCTTTTTAAAATTCAAGAATGAAATACTTTCTTATTTAAGTTAATGCCATTTCTTAAATTTTAGGTTACAGGATTTTCTCTGATTTCCAACGTTATAGAATCTTTATTGGATCTAATAATTATCGGTAAACCAAACCAACCACCGCCCAAACCCCAGAACAGAACGGTATGTGCCCCAAAAGAGAGAAAAATAACTTTTTTATAATTAATCCTTTTGTTAAATTATATAAATCCTCTGATTTATACAGCGTGAAAGATAAGTATAACCATAGATTTTCTTAAATAGGAGTTCCAACTTTCGATTTGGTCATTTAGTAGTATTTTCTTTGCTTTTTATAGTGATATATTGTTGCACAAAAAATATTTTAAAATGCAAGGAAAAATGAAAAAAAAAGATATTCAATGTGTTAGGGCAATTACCATACTTATTATTTTGTTTTATACTTATCTTTAGCACTGTATAATTTAAATACGTACATACAATGTGACCAAAGTGATCGAGCCTGGAGTCGCGAAGATATTTCTCGGCTTTGAGATCGAATCAATGGGACTATGCCATCACATCAAATAGTGTTTAAATTACAAAAAACGATTCAAAGTACAACTTGATCAGATGATGTTTTTATTAATGTTTCAGACAATGTCATACATTCGTAAGCAATGGATAGGACCAGTAGCACCTTATATAAGCGAGTGCATGTGTAAAACACATGTAAAACCGAAGATTTTAAACAATTTTTACGAAAAAGGAAAATTAAGTAATGATCCTGGTTTCAAATGCCAAATAAAATGTTATGCAATAAAATTACATTTTATGAGCTCTACAGGTGAAATAGATTTTGAAAGATGGTCAGAACTATTTCCTTATTTAGATCTGAAACTAGCACAGAAATGTTCCAAGATTGTAGAACCGCTTCTTTGTGAGAAAGCATATCTGTGCCTTAAGTGCGTTTACGAATCACTTTCCAAACAATACCCACCATAAAAGCTTGATAATATGAAACAATAAAAACAGAAAACTGACATTTTTTGTTTTGTTTAAAACCAGTTTTGCTGGTTGCCTTATATACAATCTAACTATTATGTAGATGTTATATTAACAATATAATATAACTATTTAACTTCAGATTGCCTTTTATTGGGATATACCCACTATGTTACTAACCAACCGCAATAAAGTCTTGTATGTATGTAAAAGATATTAGAACAGCCCATCTATTCTGCAATGCTTTGGTAAAATTTGTTGCTATGACCAATCAAAATTCTTATTCTGGTTTCTTAACAGTACTTACAAAAAAAAACATGTTAAGGAAACCAGCTGGGTAATATTTGACGTTTAGGCTTTAATTCATTTCCTAGAGAAGGAACAATGAAAACACGACTTTATGGTAATTTGCCGCAAGTTGGGTATTTCGTTTTCTATTTTTTAAAGACTCATAATTAGAGATCGGAAAATATGCAAAATGTTCACTGCATCTTTCGATACATTCTTTCAAAACATTGGAATTACCCGTTTTGTTACTTATTATACGTTAAATACTTCTAGACAACATTAAAACTTACTATGACAGAATTCTGAAGTGTTATATTGAAAGATACAGTAGGCATTTTGCATATTTTTCCGATCTCTACTCATAATACACAGTAAACGGACATGGTTTTAGTTTAACACCAAATGTATTGCGACGCGTCCACTGATAAAGATAATCATTACCATGTTACGATTTTCAAGATGGCTTCTCGAAGTTATTTTCACTTTAGATAACCTGAAAAAGTTCATTACAACTTGTATATAGTTTCTACCTATTGAAAAAAGGTATGCCTAAAGTTGTGAGTAATACTCATTATGTTCTTGGAAATGAAAAGGATAAACCATTTCTGAACATTTTTCTGCTATAATAAAGAAGATTTGAATAGCAAATAAAATTTGCCGAAGATACTCTTAATAAGTTACAGTAGAATTTGTAAAAGATTTGATTCATCAATAAAAATTCTCAAGTTTATATTTTCTAGAAATACACATTATGCACCTTAAACGTTTTTTTAGCTCCAGCAGCACAGGATTTAGTTATTATATGGATTATGCATTGATCTAATGTTGTAATGTTGGCTATTATGTAGTTCGCTGGTTATTGCTATTAGCCTAATATTGGTATATTTCTTATTAAGTCTATACTGTTTTGTACTGGGCCAAGTTAACACAAGCATTAAGTGTCTATATTATATTAATATTGTTGTCACTATTGAGACATGATATAAACAATCTATTTTGGTGCAATATAATTGCCCAATGTTGGGCCAAGTTATCAAAATGTTAACATATCGGTCTATATTAACCAATATTATTTCAATGTTGCTCCATTATTGAGACATTGAAGGAGATATATTGTCCCAATATAGTTGCTATACACACACGTACGTCTTTTTTTACTTGCACAATTTCTGTTTGTTTTGTACTTAAATGCTTTGTTTGTACAACCGTTTATTATTGTTTAATTTAAACATCACTGCATGACGTTGACCTGTTTTTCTTATTACGTACATTTACTTCTATCAATATTTGTACAATGCATTTATTTATGTAAAATAAAAATATTTCTACATTGAATCT
>VTPC01007561.1:0-20525 GCA_011009095.1 Ignelater luminosus
AAGCATTAACTAAAGAAAAATTTGAAAGAAATAGAAGTCTCTTAGGACTCCTTTAAGTGTTTATTTATATATCTTCTTTGTGTGTTAAAGATGTTTAGTTTATGTATTTAACTTAATACTTGTATTGAATATAATTTTTGAGAGGGGGTGTTAAAGACAAAAATAATATTCTGGGTTTGAATAGTTACCATGAATAAAATAATAAATAATTGAATATAATATGTCAGATGAATATTATTGTAATAAATGTTGATAATAAATTAAACTTTAACTAACTTCCTGTATATTTTATTAAAGAAACTCCTATAAGTTTCAATTAATTGTTTATTATTTAATTTAGTATATGATAGTTTTATATGCTTGGTATTCCGACGAAGCATTTTAAGATCAGAATGTCGTTGTATCCAGTATGATCTAGGTTCATTAGCTTTTTGCCAGGTCTTTTCATTGTCTGGTTTGATTACCACTTTATCCCCTTTTTTGAAATTTGTGAAGGATTTTTTAGATGATTTGTTGTAGTTTTTGGAGTTCTATCCAATGAGAAAAATGGTCTATTGCTACCAAGTAAGGAAGGATATCCTCCAAATTCTAGAATATCAACACCAACTTTATTGAATCGCAACGAAGGTACACTGTGGGGCAACAATGGTTCTTTATATTTAGAAGTCATATATTTCTCGCAGACATTACATGATTTAATAAAGGATATAATATCTTTGGACATATGAGGCCAATAAAAAAGTTGTCTGACTTTTGAAATAGCCTTGTTGATACCAACGTGACCTTTGTGTATTAATTGTAACACAAATGTTTGGAGGGCTTTGGGGACAATTATTTTGTTTCCGATAAAAACTATATCATTTTCAATGTATATGTCGTCTCTAAATTTATAGTATGGTTTACATTCAGCAGAAACTTTATTTTCTGTAGGCCACTGGTTGAAATAATATTGGCTAATTTCATTTAAAGTTTTATCTTTTGCTATTTCATTTTTAAATTGGGCTTTTCTTTTTTCAGACATTGGTAAGTGTCTAGATATGTAATGACTAACGAACCATTTCTAACATTTCAGGATCATTATGTGTGACCTTTAAATATGATCGAGATAACATGTCAGCAAAAAGTAAATGTTTACCTGGGACATAAACGTTTAAATTATATTTTAAAAGTTTTAATCTTAATCTTTGCAAACGAACTGAACCAATTTTACTTATAGGTTTACTCATAATAGATATGATTGGCTTATGGTCTGTTTGAATGTCTACATCAGCACCATATATAAATTCATGAAACTTTTGTGTACTATAATATATTGCCAACATTTCTTTCTCGGTTTGACTATAGTTCAATTCGCTGTCATTCATTGAACGTGATGAACATGCAACTAATTTTTTAAGATTATTATCATATGGTTGGAATAAACAACATCCTATCCTGTTCTTCGAAGCATCGCATTGCAAAATTATTTTTTTATTTGGGCTAAATGGAGTGAGAGCAGAGGAACAAGTAATTAATTGTTTGAGTCATTTGAATGCATTTTCATGTGCTGCGTTCCATTGCCATTCGGTATCATTTTTTAACAATCGACATAGTGGGTACATATATTCGGCCATATTAGGAACATACCTACACACATAATTGAAAGAACCTATGACTCTCTGTAACTCCTGTTTATTCTTTGGGTTTTCTAGTTCTATTAAAGATTCTACACAATCTGGATCTACTTTCATGCCTTCGTTAGAAAAAATTTGTCCCATAAATTTTACTTCTTTTAATTTAAATTGAAACTTATCTTTATTAAACTTAGTGTTAGTTTCCCTAGCCCTTTGCATAACTAAATTAACCCTTTTATCATGTTCCAACTCATTAGAACCGGCTATAATCATATCATCATGACAAATAATTAAATTTTTGATATCACCAAAAATTTCCTCCAATTTTTCTTCGAATAAATCTTGAGAATTGGATAGACCATAAGGTAACACTAGATATCTATAAATACCAAAGGGTGTGGCGAAACAACATTTCCATGATGATTCCTCATCTAATTCTAAATGGTGAAATCCTTCCGATAAATCAAAGACGGTAAAATATTTTTTTCCGTTTAGTCTAGAAGAAATTTCATCCAGAGTAGGTGATAATTTAGGTTTCCGGACAATATCTTTGTTTAAATCTAAGGGGTCTAAGCAAAGACGCAAATTACCATTTGGTTTTTCAACTATTACCATTTTATTGATACTGGCTTTAGGGTTTAAGTTACCTACTTTTACAATAGCCTTTCTCTTAACTAACCTATCTAGTTCTTTTTTAAGAGAGCTTCTAATAGCAATTGGTACCTTAGTCAATCATTTTCAAGAAACCAATTCACTGTATGTAAAGAAAGGTTTATTTCTGCGGAAGAAATTCCAGACCCTGAGATATCTCTTAGAGAGTGTGCAAGAAAGTCGTCTAACTGGAGGGCACGGATGTGATAGGTATGGTTGTAAAAATGGGTGTAAATCTGATAAATTTAAGTGTTGTAAAGCAAAAAAATTGTGTAATTCCAAATGTCATCAAAGTGGAAACTGTTTCAATAAATAGTATCTAAAATTTTGTCAAAAATTGAATGCTACTCACTGTTTCAAAAAATAATGGCATAAACACTTCACACAAACACACATATGTACTATTTTATATTTTATTTCATCTATGATTTTGTATGTTATGTGCCTTTTCAATTTCATTTTTTTTTCATCTAATATGTTATGAGTTAATCTTCTGAAATATAATAAAATGGTTTCATAATTATTCATAAAGAAGTTTTAATCACAGTCTGGTAGATGCCAAGCATGATGCCCGGGCAATGTGATGAATTTAATGGTATTTATCATACTGACTGGACAGCATTGGGCATTTTTTATATTACCCGGGCATTATGAATAATACCCAATTAATCACTTGGTCCATGACATATACATATATATTTTTTCGTCAATTTTAAGAATATCTCGAAATCCGTGCACCCTATCAAAAAAATCTCTCTACCAAAGATGTTGGAAATGAAATTTCCTACAAAATTTGTTCCATGAAAAATTTTGATTTTCTCAACCGTTTTCCCGCAAATGATGAAAAATGCGTAACATAAACCCTTTTTTATTGAAAAACGGTGTGTTTAAATTAAATTTAAAAATCGTGTTAGCTTTTTTGCAGGTGCAGTTGAAACGACAATCTGATTTTTGAGTAAATTTGGAACTTGATTGTTTTTTTTTTACTGAAATAATGCGTTTTTTAAAATTTCTGCATTATTATGTTCACAGACGCTTGCCCATACTGGTGGGCTCATAAAATCATAGTAGTTTTAAGAGCATTTTTATCATTTTTAAATTTAAGGTTATAAACTTCCCATGTGCAGGAACAATTTACAATCGATTCTGTGTTTTCCTGGGACAGTAGACGATACAGAATGTGCTAGCATATGCAACATTTGACAGAATTTTCCGCTATGCTTTCCAAGTTAACATGATTCTTTATAAAAATAAATGAATTGATCAATTAACAGTTGATAATCAAACACAAGTTTTATTGACATTTCTGATTTACAAAAACAGTAACATCTACTACTGTATCCATCTAAATCTGTGTGGCTGTGATTTTAACATAAAATGTCAAAGGTTTTCTCAGTAAAAATGATAGTTTGCAAATTTGCAGATTATGATGGCTGTAAAAGATAAGAGTCTATACATTATTGTAATTACATTATCTGTATTTATAGTTGTTTTTATATTAACAATTTTATTAATATTATTTTTGGATATGCGGTGTGAAAATTCATATCCGTTACTTCCTAATAGTAAACTTCGTGCAGAACGTTTAAAAACAAAAGATCACCTCATAGCACCATATATTGTGGCAATAGGAGTAGTAAGTGGTAAAGATTTTGAACTAAAATGCTCTGGGACAATTATATCATTAAATTGGCTATTAACAACTGCAAAGTGTATAGTCGATACTTGCCAAAGTTATGATCTTAAGAATGTTGCCATTCGATCTGGAAGTAAAAGTTGGAGTGAAAATTTTGTAAAGCACCGTGTAATTTCATATTATCGCCATAAACGTTATGTACAAAGGAGTGATTTTAATTTTGGAACAATTCAAGTATGGGAACCTTTTGTTCATAAGCATGAAAAAGTTATTCGAATAGCTGATTTAGATTATAAATTGAAATTTAATTCGGAAGCAGTTTTATCTGGTTGGTATAGAAATATGGAAAAGCAGAAGTCAAATTATTTTACTACCGTTAAACAGGTGGATTTGACTATTTATTCAGGAAAGGACTGTAACAATCTCTTTACGAAACGTTCAGGTTTATATTTACTTAGTGATAGAATATTTTGTGGCAAATTAAAAAATCTTAACAAAACAGAGTGTTATCCACCTGGTAGTCCTGTTATACAAAATCACATACTTTTAGGATTTGTTTTATTTCAAGACAGTTGTGTAGATAATAAAGAAACAGTACTAGTTTTTATAAAAGTGTCTAAATTTGTTAACTGGTTGATTGCAGTAGAGATTAGGTTATTAAGAGAAACAATCAACTTCTTTATGCAATGATAGATATTTTTATTTTTTGTACATAATTATCGAATCATAATAAATATTTTACTGATTATTTGATTTTTTATTTTATTGTGTTTTCTTGTTACTTTTTTAGGTAACAAGAACACCACTGTTTCCAGGAGATTCAGAAATCGATCAATTGTATAAGATTTTTAAAGTAATGGGTACACCCTCAGAAAAAGACTGGATTGGAATTAGTAGATTACCAAACTACACAGCAAATTTTCCTGAATGGGAGGCACAGCCTGTATCAGAATCGTTACAAATGCCCAGTCTGGAAGCTGAAGAATTTTTAGATGTAAGTGAAGAATTTGTGTCATTCCATTTGAAATCAACAAAAATTATGCTTATTCTAATTTTTGTTGATTCTATTTGAAATGACTCTCCTACAATGTCTGTTGCAAAAATAACCAAACTTTCAAAAATAATAAAACAGCCAATGGTTGGGATAAATGTTTTATTCAAAATACATGTCTTCTGCAGCAATACAATGATTTGTATGGTCAAGTAATGCCTCAAGTGATTGTTCTATTATTCTATACTGGTTTATGGAATGCCCTGGAGAATGTTTTTTTTTTGGATATTTGAAATAGTGATGTAATGCTTGCTTTTTCTGGTTATTTTGAGCCATAGAAACAAAAAGTAATCACAGAGTATTAAATCTGGTGAATGGTGCAACACAGTAACAGTTTTTGTGTCAAAAGAGCAAGTATCTTCAATCATAGAGCATAGGTTCTTTGTTGAATAGAAAGTAAAATCCTTTGGTTCCACTGTATCAAATCTGACTAACTTGTATCTTTGGCAAGACAGCGCTTCACTAATAGCATAAGATATGTTCTACTGTTTCTGTGACTTCCTCACATAATCCACAGTCTAGGGACCCATTGCACTAAGCTACTTTGCAACTTTTCATTTTCCATTTTGAAATTTCTAGTAAGAAATACATTGGGTACAAAGGTAAAAATGAGAAGTGCTTTCTAAAAAATATGGTACGACTTCCATATACCCGCCTACGATGGATCAGATCAGTTGAGCTATCATGAGGTTCATGGGGTACTGAATTTAGGTGCCGGAGGTGCCATGAAAATTTGACATGTAGTTCTGTGACATAACCTAACCTAAACTAACCTCTAACTTAACCTGTAATCTAAATGCTCATAGCTTCTTAATGGGGCTTCTGTGGCACCTAGACTCAGTACCAAAAAATAATGTCTGTTAGTTAATTAATTGACAATAAAGAATTTTGCAAAGTGAAATGTGAAAAACTTTGGTGCAATGGACCCATGAACAAAAAGCTAAATTTAGACGACAAGAAAAGAAAATTTTTATACTGCAAGCGACAAAGAAGAATTATGCAATCATGCATGAAGTGTTTGTATTATACACCTTTATGTTATGTAATGCAGATTTAGAAGATTTAAAAAAATTCAATTTTACTAGAAAACCTTGCCACTGAGGATAAAGTGAGGCATTCCACATGAAATCGCACAATCACAAAACATCAAGTTTTCATAATCACTTGAATTTTTTGTACTTTATTCTGCATATAAGTTTTCGAGAATTAGCGCATCCCTTAGTACAAAATCGGTTGTTTTTCTTTTATTACACAACATAAAGACTTCTAACTTTGATTATTTTAAAGCTTAAAAAATGATCTTTTACCCTATAATTAATAGGATAGGATTATTTAAAAAACAATTTGTATTTTAGAGGATTGTTTTCTTTAATTGTAAGTTACTGCATTAACTCGATTGTTTAAAAATCTGGAAAAATTCTACTATATTCTTGAATACATCGTCTATATACCCTCCAAATTTCAAGATGGAATTTGAATTATAAATATATATTAAGAATATTACAAGTATTGCTGTTTGATGAGTATGTGGAGAGGTGCTACCTGCATTGTTAAGTGCCTCAAAGCTATTCCACGTGAAATCGAACACAAAACATCTGAAAGTTAATTGTAAATTGCTCTTTTTTATGACTTTTTAACAGGTATTTCTTGTTTACGTTAAATATTATTATTTTGTATTTCTTATTTTATTTTGTGTATAAATTTTTTAGCGTTAGCGCTCTACGTAATATGAAAACGTTTATTTTTCCATTATTAGTTAATGCAAAATGTTTAGATTAAATCATTTTAAAGTTAAGAAAATGGTGTTGTACTCTATAAATATTGCGATATATTTATCAAAAAAACCACAGTTTTCGAAGATTGTTTTTCAATTGTAATTTTTAGCATTAACCTGGTTGTTTAAAATTTTACAAAAATTCCACAGAATTCTCAAATAAACCCACTTTTTTATGAGCGTGCGACGAAGAACCTGGTACCTAACAAAGTGTGGTCAGCAAACAAGGAAGGGCTACAAAGGTTTACAGCATCTGACAGGAAATGATTCATCCACTTCTTCAAAGATTTATGAACAACAAAGGAATTTCTTGTTTTTTAAGTTAGTTTAAAATCGTGTTGCAAGTTGTTACAGTGTCTCCACTAGCATTGTACATAATTGAACTTATGAGTACTCACAGTGTAAAAATGCGATGGTATGATGCTTGCTTTAACCCGTTTAATATCAAGAACCATTCATTTAAAACAAGAACGAGCTTAAGATATGCAACTCGTAAAATGTTACTGAAATTAAAAATGGTGGATATAGAGTTGTCTCCTAATTTAAAGATATGTGATAGTTGTAGACAGAAAGTTTCCAAAATTTCAGAGAAAAGTGTATCTGCTCTCCATAAAGAAAGTAGTGGTGGTGATGATGAATTTAGTATGCTAGGAACTAGTTCTCAAAGTGTTCAAGTAAGGGAATCAACTGAAAGCTCAGAAAGTGAAATTCCGTTCTTCTTCAAGAAACTGAATGAAGGTTTGACATCAATAGGAGAAATGCCCATTAGAAAAAGAAAACTGTCACAAAAAAGATACCCCATCAAATGTTGCAGAAAATACAAAGTACGCTTAGAGAAAAGGTATTCACATAGAAGAAGAATTGGCATCAGACGAGAAATCGCAAGATTTCGAAATAATACAAAAACTGGCGAATCTTTTTAACAAAACAGACAACAAAAATCTACAAATTCAAATTTTAACAATTTTTGAAAGCTGGTCTTTGAATAAGATTCTACAGTATTTTGATGCTTCTACACATATGATTAGAACAGCAAAGCAATTAGTCACCGAGAAGGGAATATTGTCGATTCCCGATACTAAACGTGGACATTGTTTTTCAATTGCAGTTTTATAATTCTGATAATGTAAGCAGAGTCTATGCGCAAACCGACATCAGCTGATTATTTGCATATTCGCTTGCTTCCCTATTATTTGCGATTATGTTTACGAGTTGCATTGAAGGTTGCTTAAAGGTCACTGCAAACAGATGTAAATAGATTGATACTGCGCACGCCCACGTCAAAAATTATGCATAGTGTCAAACAGCTCTTACAAAATAAAATGTCTTAGAAACCACAGTAGGTAACCATAAATTCAATTTTTGTGTATATGTTATGAAAAGATGTTTCTTAGTGCTTAAATTATGCTGAATAGTAAGTCCCTGCCATAAACAGAACAGGAAATATTTACACTTAAATAGGGACAGCGCGTACAAAATTTCGGAAACTTTGATGCTTTGTAATTACCATAATAATAGAGTTATCCAGTAATAAAAAGATACGTATCTAAAGTTTCAGTAAAATCTAAGCCATGAAGGTCAATTTTCTCCAAGAATTGTGCGATTTCACATGGAATGCCTCAAATGCAAAAGTAACTTTTTTTTACTAATTTGAGTGGACTTCAAAAATAGGGAAAACACTCGCCTTGTCAGTGGCATAATATAGTTTTTTTTAGAAGCGCACTTGTCCCTCCTTATGTCTTTGCCCTTGAGAGAGTACATAGAACAATGGTAGTAGAATAAAATAGTAGGTATTTAGAGAAGATTTTGAAACCTAACTAAGCGATATAAAGCTAAGAAAGTGGTGTATTTTTGCAATTTAGTTTTGTGAATAACTTTCTTACACTGCAATGGAAGTTGACTTTTTCTAATATCAGCAGTTGAAGATGCACGACTCCAGAAGAAAATTTTCTAAAATTTTAGAATGTGGAACAGTTTCTCATGAATTACTGTGTAACAAACTGAAATGAGGACTTGATCATAATTATCTGAATTAATTAAAAATTACGGTATCGTAACAATTGGGAATTGAAGTTATAATATGTATTTTGTTTTTTTTGCACAGGGTTGCCAAATTAAAATAAAATTTGTTCATGTATTACTTTATACAAATTTCTCACATTTCTCTACAAACTTATTGGTCAAATGAATTTAAATGTATAGAATTTTCAAAATTATTGTAAAAAAATTAAACAACAATAAAAAAGTAAGAATTAAAGTGTGGAAGAAATTGTTGAATGTTTTCAAATTTGGCAATGCCGCTTGTACTTCCATAAACTCCTATCACATAATCTTTTCAGTCAATGCATTGAGAGTTTGTACCTTTTACTCCATACTGTAAAAAACTAATGCTACAGTAGTGCACTCTGCTAACTTGATTGCAAAGAATGAATGGCTTTTACAGCAAGCGCTGCACTCGAGTTCAAAGAAAACATAAACGAACGCACTTTTAGTATTACCTAAATTTCTGCTTGAAAGGTTATGTGCATAGTATAATGGCAAGTCAAGTGATGAGTGGAACAGAGCATTGAAATTGAACATGTTTTTACAAGTTGAGGTGTGTATAGTAAAAAATTTGATCTTTGAGTTTATGACATCATACCAGTAAGTCGAGTAGTGATTTGTAAATAGTCTGACTTTGTCGTTCGAACACTATGGTCAAAATGCATACAGAAAATTTAATTAGTGAAGTTTTCATTTGCAACCCTGCATGAAACCAAGGAAATGTTGTAGATATTCTTAAGAATTCATGAAATTTGACCGGATGCTTTCTGATATCCTTATGAGCCCTTCGTCGTAAGAGCTCATCCTAATGTGGTATTTTTAAAAAGATTTTATTGTAATACAGGAGAGATCTTTATGACGTTTTAGTGATACATGTTCTAACAGGGTGCAGTATGACATTTACAAAAATAATTTTCTTTCTTTGTTCTAACCGTTTCCCCCTTAATAATTTTTATTTTGAAACTATTCAGATGATTCTAACGAAATCATAATAGTTTGGCTTATTTGTTTTAACAACAGATACATACATAACAATCAAACAATTGCCAGTTTACGATTTGTTTCTTTTAGACTTGTCGGTACTTGCATATTTTTTGTTGTCTTTCTGTTAAAATGGCTAGGGGAGAACCAGTACATAACAAAATTCGTAAAATAATTGAAAATTACTTAAAAGAAGGTCGTTCTTGTTATTATATTGCCAAAACTAAAAATTCCTTATTCTATTGTAAAGACAATTTCTAGTAATTATGTTCTGTGTGGTTCTATGAAATGCAAAAGAAAAGCTGGTCGACAGGTAATGGTGAATGCGAGAGATTTAAGAACCCTACAGGATATTATTAAAAAGAACAGAAGGGCCTTTGCATCAGAATTGTCTGTTTTGTGGGGTGAAGCATTGGGAAGGCATGTTTGTTTCTACTTGCAGTAGGAAAATGAAGAAATGGGTACAGCTTTTACAAGGTAAATCAATATTTACTTCATTATCATTTTTTAAGGCAAAAGAGAAGCCTTTATTGACTAATAAACAAAAGAAAGCTCGTTTGTTATGGGCTAAGAACCACTTAAATTGACAAAATCAATAATGGGATTCTAATATTTGGAGTGATGAATCTCTTTTTGAAGTTTGTGTTGGCGATGGCAGAAAACGAGTTTTTTGAAAATCAGAAGAGACGTTACCATCCTGACTGCTTAGTGAGAAAAGTGAAATTTTATTACTCATGGTATGGGGGTGTATGTATAATTAGGGCATTGGCAATTTGCTATTTATTGATGATACTGTTGACACTAAAAAATATAAAACGATCCTGGAAGAACAATTAATGTCATCAATTCCAAAACTTAAACTAATGAAGGGCACTACATTTTTCAACAGGATAATTAAACATTGACTGCAAGAAAATAATATTCTTCTCATGGAGTGGATTAGCAACAGCCCAGATCTATCTCCGATACAGAACTTATGGGGTAAAATGAAATCCCAGCTTTGTAATCATCCAGTGAGAACAAAAGAAAAACTGTGGCAGAAAATTTTAGAAATGCGGAGCCAAATTACACCAGAAGAATGCAAGCAGCTTGTACAGATGCTTCCTTCAAGATTACAAGCTGTAATTTGCCGAAATTGACTGCACCCAATGATAGCAAACATTAGGACGAACTATTATGAAGGTGTTTTTTTTGTGAAATGTTAGACAACTTCTTTAAAATTATTATTTTTCCATATAGTTTAAAATACGTTCGTGTATATTTTAAGCCAACTCATATAAATAAATATTTGGTATGTTGATTTAATTTGATTTGATTAATAAGAAAAAATTAACATATTTGACAAATTTGAACAATAGGATGAACTATTATGATGAGAAGCTGGTATATAAATGATGAAACTTTTCTAGTTTGTGTCTTTTATTTAAAGGATGAATGGCAAAACTTTTTTTTTGCAGTAAATACGTTTAAGGAATTACTATCTAAACATTAGTGAACAACTTTGTTTGACTCCATCTTCCACACACTTTTCTTTGTAATATCCACACTTCACTCTGCTCATCCCTTGACTCTCGACTTGCCATTCTACTATGCACATAGCCTCTTAACAAGAACCAAAATTCCAACTTTGATTTTAAGCCGTAAATCCCTGCTCCCTTGCATCCACAGCCTTTGATACATTGATAAACCAGATTGGTTTATCAGATGGCAAAGTTGGTTTGGTAACTTTTCAGATCTTTCTGTCGAGGGTTGCCTGAAAGTTTTTTGTCCAATTGCATTACTAAGGTAGTATAGTCAATGAAGTTGCCAATCCTTTTCCTGATTGAGCGCTGACCTGACTATCATTCTCAGGTTGTTTCTGTTCTAGAGTTTGTATAAGGATTTTCTTATGTCACAAGATTCAGCAGAGACAGATCTAGTAGGATTTTCATTATCACCATAAACGTTTAGTGCCAATAGTTTTGCTTTGTTAAAAAAGATCCAATTTTTTTTATATTTTGTGTCTATTAATACCAATTAAGAGGAATGCCAAAGATTATAAATGAAAACATAAAACTTTGATTTATAAATATAGTTCTTTATTTCCACTGAAAAATACTCTGCAACAATAGTCAACGCTGCTGCTAGGTTTACAGTATTACAACTGAACATAACGAATTTGTTCTAACAAACATTTCAAATTGCTTAAGTAGAAAACTTTGACTGCAATGTGATCGCTTAAGGCACTTTTTCAGTGTTTTATTTGGTAATTCTTGCTTGGTCACAGACAATCTGACTGAGCATTGTCTTCCTGACTTGCCTTGAGTCATTTAAATCAGTCATATACATGTGTATGAGATAGATAATTACCACCATACACTTATTGCATCAAGTGATGAGTATTTTACAAAGTTTTTAAACAATTTAATATTGGCTCTTTCTGTTCTATACCATTTCTTACACACTATTATCCATTTGTGTGCTGTTACTCAGCCACTACAAGTGTTGTAGATACATCTCAAATAAATTATTTATGGATGTGCTGTTTCTGTTATTGTTAATTATTAATCTTTCTTTTTTGTAGAGCATCCTAGTCTATGAACCAAGAAAAAGACTGACAGCTGATGCTGCATTAAAGAATGCTTTCTTGAAGAATTCCAAGCTTACTGCACCTGATTTGGATTGCTTCAATAATAAATAGTTGTGTAATAAAATACTTTTAATTGAAATGCGGTGCAACTTTCTCAGTTATTTTATAAGGCTGAAACTAAAAAAAAATGTGATTCATGTTTATTTCCCAAATTTCAGAGTTCATTTGTATTCATTTTATTATTTTGACTTGCTTTTTTATTTAATTATAGGAAGTAAAACTATACTTATAATACTATACGTTTGTAATGGAGAATTGTAACATATTTATTGCTGTTCATTCTGACTGTAGAAATCTTTGTACAACTTCTACCATATTCATTTAAGGATAATGCTTAGTGCAATCATGTGTTAATACAATTTCTGTTTAGTTTTATTGTTGAAACAACTAACTAACTGAACCAAATATAAATTGATAATCATAAATAAATTTTACATATTGTATTTACTTATTTGTATCTGAATACAGCTTGCAAACATGATTTTGAAAACCCTAAGCAATAATTCTAGAGTGATTCGTATATGCAATGTTTGCACAAATTTGAGGCTCATATCCTTGTTCTGTATCAATTTACTTGTCAGTACTGTTCTTTGTTCTGTTATAAACTTAGAGTTAGCAATTGTTTTATGAAGCTATAGAGTGTATGTCATTGATTTTAAATGCTGAGAATTCGTTTTGAATTTCATTCCTTTTTTTACTTTATTTTGTAGTTGCATTAGAAATTCATATGCTTCCATTAAGTTATATAAGGGTGAGTATAAATGACTTAACCTCTTTGGTTTTATTGGTATATCAAGCACTGCAGTAGTTTGGTGGTTGTTTATCTTTAAAATACTAATTTTTTTATTGTTGACCTAACAAAAACTACTGTTATCATTTTTGCTCATCCAGTAGGTATTATTATGTAGAAATTACTAAATAAGAATGTGATATGACGCTTAGTACAACACGTAAAATTATATATATTGAGAAATTCTTATTTTTCTAAAAGATGTTTAATGTTAATCAACTGCTATATTTACAATAAATAGTAAAAAAAAAAATTATTCTAGTCTTTGTTTATTCAATACATTAAAAGTTTCATACTTTATCTACATCCATTTTATTAGCCATTTCATCTGATACATAACTACTTTCTTCATCTTGCTCACTATCTGATGCGCTATTTTGTTCATCATCATCATCATCTGATGAATACAAATCATCTAAATCACTCATATCTTCATCATCTGATAATTTTAATAAATCAATATCTTTCTGAAGTTGTTCTGTATCATTCGATTCATCTTGCAAGCGTAAAAGTATATAACCTTTTAATTCATCTTTAAAATTCTCTAATAGCTTGAACTTCTCCTGAACTGTACAATCATCTTCACTCATTTCATTTAACTGTTCTGGTGTCATTTGTTCTATGGCAGCTTTTTCTAATCGGACATAATCTTCAAGCATTATTAACTTCATAAGTGGTGAAACATTAATAAAATTTTTGAAACTTAACAGTTCCTGTTTTTCTTCCTTTGTAAATACTCGCGGATTAGCATTTGATGGAGCAATAATACCTGCCTTGATTGAATCTTTGATATCTACAAAATCTTCTACTTTATCCTTATTTATATCCAAATTTATTTGTTGTTGTTCTACCTTTTGCATTATCAGATTCTTCCATGTGATGAAATCATTTTTAGGGAGACTCCATAAAGGCGGTTCATTTTTATTATCTTCAATATTTTCTATGATCTTTTTATGTTTTGTTGGTTGCTCGGCTATTCTTTGTAGTTTTATATATTTCAAGTAAGTTGGATCTGTTGGTTCTGGTTTAGATTTAACTTGATCTCCATTTGATGAATACCATTCAGGAACAGAACTCTGCCTTGCAGGTAACTGTGTAGATTTCCATTCTTCAGGTTGTTCTTCTTCATCACTTTTATCAGATGATATTTTATCTTCCGAATCTTCTTCACTAATTTTCTCATCAACTACGTATTCCTCAATGTTTAGCTTATTATTTTCATACTTTTCAAGAAGAACTCTGTAGTCATCCTTAATATTTATGTCAACCATTTCAGTAGGATTCATATTCATCACAGGTTTTGCTTTTATACCAATTTTTTCCATTTTTAATATTTTTGTTTGTTTAAGAAGATAATTTAATGTTATTGGTGTGATTGCTTCAAATGCATTTTGATTTGGGGGAGGATCTTCACATTCTTCAAAATATACGTTTGTGCCGACAGCATCATCATATGTTCCTGTAAAATTTGTTTGGTTGTAGTGGAAAATTTTAAAATAATTTTTAAAAAATGTATTTTAAATATTTACTGTTTTTCGATGCAAATTTCTATGGCCCATTTTAAAATAAAATTGAAATACTTTATGAAATAATAGTATTATGTGTAGTTCAATGTAAGCTAAAACTTCTTTAAATAATATATTACGAATATCAGAAATTTTGGATAAGAGTTTTTGCAATCTTTACTTATTCCTTGAATAGTTTTTAATATTTGCTACAATTCTCGAGAATTGTTGATGCTAGAGTAAGAAAGCAAAGCTTAATACCTAGAATTATTTAACAAATATAAAAAGAAGGGATTTCAAACATTTGCAGGTGTACCTCATTTTGCTAAAACTGACTTTTTACACAATACTTGAGTTTTACAACCTCAGGCAGTAGAATTCACCCCAAACAGGTGGAAAGTCATAGTTATTACAGAGATTGTAGAGCTTAAGTATTATCTCATACTTGGTCAAAGGTGCATTAAGTCAGTGTCAGTTCCAACTTTAGCAAACTGAGGTATACAAGCGGATGATTATAGTATTTATAAACTTTCTAGCCATTCATATTGTTTTCAACTACCATTTCATATTATTTCAGCTATCATTCCTGAGTGTCTGAAGTCAAATATTAAAATAATACCTTCATAAATATCTTCTCCGATTTCAACAACTGGTTTCGATTCGTTTAGATTTAACATTCGAAAATAAATATTGGGTTGCTTGAGCAACCTGGAAGAATCTTTACCCTGAAAATCTAATAAAACGTATACATCCTGTTCTTCATATTCTTGTGTCATCTTTCTTATTACTTTCACCTCACTTTTTATTATAACAAATTTATTAACATTACGATCATTACCGATTAAGTCAGTTTATGTCTTATGTAGGTTATGTCGGTTATGTTTAGTTTTTTATGTTTTTTTTACGTTTTTTAAAAAGCAGTAAGCAGAGTTGCCAGATTTTGACATTCAATGTCGCCAACTCAATGTATAAAAATCGCCAGAACGAATACAAAGTCGCTAATTTTTGTAACTTATTTACTGGTTGCCTTTGCGATGATAGTTAGAAAATATTTAAGTTTAATAATAAATTAATAATAATCATAACTTGAGAATATGGCCAGATATGTTTAAGTTATGGTTTCCTGTCATTTAAATTATTAGAATTCCATTTTAAATTGTAAATGTAGTTGAAAATAAAAGATGTACAACCAAATCTTTATTTCAACTCAAAATTCAAAATACAAAAAATAAACTTTTATAGAGAAACAAAATATCAAAAATACATTAAACAATAAATTAAAACAATAAAAGCAGAGCAGCACAATATTATTGTATCACATTTACAATTGCACTGAAATAGATGGTGAATTATAGCCATTATAGTCATCAGTTTCAAGCTCATCAGTCTTCGAGTTACAATTTATATTACTTTTATAAATATTTTCTACACACACTTAGATACTATCCGGATATCTGGCTGTGTCAAACTCGTGGCGACAACTGCACAAGTTTTATTTATTTTATTTTAAAAATCGCTTTTTTTTTAAAAGTAGCCACTTTAAGTCGCCATCGCTAACACCAAATTTCTGGTCGCCATTATTAGTTAAAAGTAGCAACTTTGGCGAAAAATCGCCAGTACTGGCAACACTGGACAACACAGTTGGTTATGCTGGTTATAAACGTTATAATGTGAGGTTAAAATGAATTATTTCCCGCCTTTATTGTTGGGTATTTGTTGGATTGTTTGTTGCTTGTAGTACATTTTTATTTTAGAATAATTATTTTTAAAGCTTTAATACTTTTACTAGTTATCCGAAAATGGAATCTGGAGTAAGTTTATTATTCTTTATATTCGTTTTACTGCAATTTGAATTATTTTAATTTAATTATTTTGTTTGCATAAAGGATGAAAATGATTCTCCTTTGGGAGAAGAACTACCCATAACTCCTGGTGGTCCAAGATCTAATGTAACATCACCAGGAAATTTTGATCAGTTTGAAGATGAAAGTGCATTTTTGGATGATTTATCACCGTCACAACCAATTGAAGATGAAGATGGAGAAGAGTTGTTTGGCGATAACATGGAAGCGTAAGTGAAATAATGTATTTATTTATTTATTGAGGGCGGGTTTATCCCCTAATATTCTCTATATTCATTTTGTTAGAAGTTATTCTAATGTAATATAATGTTATTTTTATTCAGACTTTTAGAAAGATTAATATTTTTGTCCAGTCAAAGAATTTCCTGGCCCGGAAATAAACACAAGATTTCAGTTATGTTGAGAGTGATACTTTAATTAGTAACAAATCTCTCATCCTATGTACATGTTGCCTTATTATATTACATGATCTTTTAGTGACTATCGTCCAATGCCAGCATTGGATCGATATGATGAAAGAATTCTGGATGACGAAGACTATGACGTAATGTCACCTGGTGTACGCCGAGCCGCAGAGGAAGAATTACGACAACATGATAGAGAAAGAGGTTTTTTACGCAGAGATGATCGTGAATTATTTTATGATAAGAGCGATGATGAAGAGGTATATTATACAAGTCTATTTATTAAAATCAAATGATTACTAAATTGTTTGTTTAGGATCCTAGACGAAAACGTCGCAAGGCTGAAAAAGCAGCTGCTGGAGAAGTGGATGATGCAGAGATGATAGAATCCATAGAAAATTTAGAGGATACAAAAGGTTACAGTATAAAAGAATGGGTAAGCATGATTGGACCAAGAACAGAAATTGTTAATCGTTTTAAAAATTTTCTTCGTACATATGTTAATGCAAAAGGACAATATGTATACAAGGAACGTATTCGTAGAATGTGTGAAAATAACCAGGTAAGTTTATATTTGCTATAATATCTTATCAAATTTTAATCAAATTTTCATTTTTAGTCTAGTTTTACTGTTGAATTTCCTACTTTGGCTAGTAAAGAACACGTATTGGCATATTTCTTGCCGGAAGCACCAACTCCAATGCTGGAGATTTTTGATGAAGTTGCAAAAGAAATAGTTCTGTCCATATTTCCTAGTTATGAACGAGTTACATCTGAAATACATGTACGAATTTCTGACTTGCCTTTAATTGAAGAATTAAGAACATTCAGGTTGGAATTAATAGAAGATAGTGTAAGAAATCTTTAACTTTTTAATTTTTTATGTTTAGAAAACTTCATGTAAATCAGTTAGTAAGAACCCTAGGTGTAGTAACTGCAACAACTCCTGTACTCCCTCAATTATCGGTTGTTAAATTTGATTGTAACAAATGTGGATTTATTCTTGGCCCATTTGTCCAAACACAAGATACTGAAGTACAACCTGGAGCATGTCCAGAATGTCAAAGTACTGGGCCTTTTATGGTTAGCAAATTATATTATATGTCTGATAATTATAATTTAAATTGATTTTTATTTCAGATAAATATGGAACAAACAATTTATCGTAATTATCAGAAAATTACTCTACAAGAATCTCCTGGACGTATACCTGCTGGAAGGGTGCCACGTGCTAAAGACTGCATTTTGCTTGCAGATCTGTGTGACCGTTGTAAACCTGGAGATGAAGTTGATATTACAGGAGTATATACCAATAATTATGACGGTTCTCTTAATACAGAACACGGTTTTCCTGTCTTTTCTACTGTTATATTTGCTAATCACTTGATTGTTAAAGACTGCAAGCAAATTGTACAATCACTCACAGACGATGATATTAATGCTATTATTAAAATGAGCAAAGATCATCGTATTGCTGAACGTATCATTGCTTCAATTGCTCCTTCCATTTATGGGCATGAGTTTATTAAAAGAGCTCTAGCTTTAGCACTTTTTGGAGGAGAACCAAAAAATCCTGGTAAGCACTGCCTCTTGCACTTGAAGTTTGTGTTAGTTGCATAATATTTAACTTTTAGGCCAAAAACATAAGGTTCGAGGTGACATAAATGCTTTGATATGTGGAGACCCAGGTACTGCTAAATCTCAGTTTTTAAAATTCGTTGAGAAGATTGCACCTCGTGCCGTTTTTACTACTGGACAAGGTGCAAGTGCTGTAGGTTTAACAGCCTATGTAAGACGTAATCCTGCTAGTAAAGAATGGACTTTAGAGGCTGGTGCTTTAGTGTTAGCTGATCAAGGCGTTTGTCTTATTGATGAATTTGACAAGGTATATCTATAAGGTTGTGTAATAAATAATGTCGGTTTATTCATTTTACTTCAGTATCATTTATTGAATATATAGAAAAAATGTTAATCAATTATGTATTGTCCATTGTGATTAACAACATATTGCCATCTTTCAGGCAATTTAGATATCCCATTTTTATAAAAACTTTCATCCTTATTATCAAAATAAAATTGAATAGCGTTTTTTATATCCTCTATTGAATTAAATATTTTTCCATTTAAATAATTTTGAAGTCCTCTGAACAGATGATAATCAGAGGGTGCCAAATCCGGGGAAAATGATTGATGAGGCAAAACTTCCCATCCTAACTCCTTTAATTTTGCAGTATGTGGCTTTGCATTATCATATTGTCATACGTTGAGCAAGTTGATTGATTGTTAATTCATGGGGCAACCACACACCATGTCTATTTATTTTTCCTAACTTCTGTAAATGAATTGCAATAGTTTTATGACAACATTTAAATTTTTCAGCCAAATCCCTAGTTGTTAATCTTGGATCTTCATCAATTTGTTCAAGTAATTTTGTTTCATCAATTTCTTCAGGACGTCCAGTTCTTGGTTCATCTTGTAATGAAATATTGCCATTTCTAAATTTTTCATACCATCTTTGACATTTTCTGACATTAACTGTGTTTGGACCGTAAACTGAACAAATTTCATTTGATGCAACAGTTGCATTTACTTTTTTATTAAAAAAAAATTAAATTAAATGTCTTATATGTTGTTCAGTTGGTGACATTTTGACAAATTATTGTATTGCAAAAAATAAACAATTATCAAAGATGGCTGACACCAAAACAATTAAATTTTCAAATTGAAATTAAAAAGTTACGCCATCTATATTGCAACACATCAAATACAACATTACTTTTTACACAACCTGATATAATCTCAGTCTCTAATCACCTGTTATATCTGAAGTAAAGAGTTGGTATAACAAAAACAAAATTGTATTAAACTTAACATATGTATGTTACATAATAGATAGTGTGAGGTTCTTGTCATGGATTTACTTGTAGTACTTACGAACACAACTAAATTTCTAGACACAAATTTGACAGATATTTAACTTGGAGTTGTCATGTTGCTTATGTCATTAAAAAAAATATGCAGTGCCCACTACGCCTTGCTACAAATATAAACAAGTTAGTACAGCAATATTGCTGCAAACCTATAGTGCGTTTTTATATTATAAAATTCAGAATAGGCCTTGACATGATATTTCTCTAACAGCGTACTTTAAAGTTTCACTAAAAGTTACTAAATAAATATTTATAGGTTAATGGTCTTTTATTTTTTTTAAAATAAACATGAATTCCAGTTACCTTCAAGGCCAAAGAAATTATCTGCAGAGTTGCCGATTTATCTTCCATTTAATACCAATCAAGAAATCGAAATTTAAACATTTGCAAGAACTTAAAAACATGATGTGTATAAGTTCTAATTTGTTTATTTTTTAATAAATTTCATATTTTCATATAGTGCCAAAATATACAGGGTGGTCAACTTCCCACCTTGAATAACTATTTAATTAATAAAATTATCAAAAATTGCTGAAACGTGTTGATTTTGTTTTGGAGGGGGACATTTAATAACCTACTGTGGTCAGTTGGGAAGCTTTCATCCTCTCCCCCCCAACCATCTCCACTTCAAAATCTTAAATGGCACTACCCCATGT
>VTPC01007561.1:25573-37821 GCA_011009095.1 Ignelater luminosus
CTATACACCGGCGGAGTCGTTGTTCCCACTCTTGGTAGCAGCGTTGGAAGTCTTCAACTGGTATGGCTTTTTACTGGTCGGTCACAGTCTTTTGAATGTTCTCCAGAGTTCCAAAATGACGTCCTTTTAGGACATGTTTCAATTTCGGGAAAAGGAAAAAGGACTCAAATCAGGTGAATAGGGGGGATGAGGAACAACAGTAATGCGTTTTGAGGTCAAAAATTCACTGATGGAAATTGCTGTGTGACACGGAGCATTGTCATGATGTCTGTCAAAATTTGATGCACGGTGAAAGTGTTTAAATTTAACTGTTCACTCATCATCCTTATTGTTAAACGACGGTCTGATCTCACAAGAGCCCTCACACGTTCAACGTTTTCGTCAGTTTTTGAAGTTGAAGGTCTCCCTGAGCGAGGTTCATCTTCAACGTGTTCTCGGCCGTCCAAAAATGATTTGTGCCAGCGGAAAACTTGTGCTCTTGATAAGCACTGTTCCCCATAGACCTGTTTCAACTTTTCAAAAGTCACACTCGCGGATTCACCAAGTTTAACACAAAACTTTATTGCACAACGTTGCCCTAAATTCCGATGCTCCATTTCTGTAACACACAACAAAAACACTGATGGCGCTGTCAAAAATAATGTGTTAGCTGTACGGAGTTGTAACTCGGACTGAGGAAGTGGAAGCGATAAACAAACCGGTTTAGCACAGGCCGGTAGACACAACGTTGCCAGATCTCTCGCAGTGTTGCCAGTCTCATTACTTTTCTCACACACTTCGTATGTAATCTGACTTTACAGATATTGGATTCTCCAATCTAATAATAAATTATTATTATAGATGTATGTTTCATTTTTGAAATAAAAAACTAACATGTCTAATGTTTCTAGATGAATGATCAAGACCGTACTTCTATTCATGAGGCTATGGAACAACAATCCATTTCCATATCAAAAGCTGGCATTGTTACAAGCTTACAAGCCCGCTGCTCTGTAATTGCAGCTGCTAATCCCATTGGAGGTCGTTATGATCCCAGTATGACTTTTGCAGAAAATGTTAATCTTTCAGATCCTATTTTATCACGATTTGACATATTGTGTGTTGTAAGAGATGAAGTGGATCCTATACAAGATCAGCATTTAGCCAAGTAAGTTTTATTAGTAAAGCTACATTTTACAAGAACGTTTGGTAAATTTTAAACTTTCAGATTTGTCGTGTCATCACACATTCGACATCATCCATCCAAAAAAGCAGAAGATGATGAGCCACAAGAAGTAGAAAACGATCTCTCCATTCCTCAAGAAATGCTAAAGAAATACATTGTATACGCACGTGAAAATGTTCGTCCTAAATTGCAAAATATGGATCAGGATAAAGTGGCCAATATTTACAGTCAGTTACGACAAGAATCATTGGTATATCTCTGAAAGAATTATATATAACTATCATTTACATGTTTATTTATAGGCCACTGGAAGTCTTCCAATTACAGTAAGACACATTGAAAGTATCATTAGAATGGCGGAAGCTCATGCCCGAATGCATCTACGAGATTATGTACAAGAAGATGATGTTAATATGGCGGTCCGAATGATGTTAGAAAGTTTTGTTGAGACACAAAAATATAGTGTCATGAAATCAATGAGACAGGTACTAACCAGTAAATCCTTATTCTGTAAGAATGTTTTACAAGGTTGATTTTCTATTAGGTGTTCCGACGTTACCTCCTGTTCAAGAAAGATCACAGCGAATTATTGTTTTATATTTTACGTCAGTTATCTCAAGATCAACTTACGTTCTTACGTGGTACCAATGCATCTGAAGCCCTAGTAATTGAGATTGACGAGAAAGATCTTATAGATAAAGTAAAATTCATTATTCATAAGCTTCATTCTTAACAATAATTGTCTCTTCTTTTTTATTATAGGCAAAACAATTGGATATACATGATTTAAAACCATTCTACCAAAGTAAATTATTCGAAAACAACAATTTTGTTTACGATGCACGAAGAAAAGTAATTATCCACACGATTCCAGAAACTTTAGCTGCTGAAGATTAGATTATTTAGCTTTCATTTACAAAGTATTTGTATTTTATGTTTTTTAGAATATGGTTTTTTATAAAAGTACAATAAAATTATTTTTACACAATAATTTAGGAATAAAAATCAATACAATTTAAGGCTGTATTGGACATAACAATATTTGACAAAAGAGTAAGTGAATCTTTAAACTAGTATATGTAAAAGAAGTTGAACTGGTATGAAATACATTAAACTTGTATATCTTTATATTATTTCCTTTGATGCTTCGTTTGGCTAGATTTTAAATACTGGCTGTCATCGCTTATCCTGCTCGTAGCCACAATAAGTGTGAAGAGTCTAAATGACATGTTTAAGTAAGCAAACAGAGGCAAGCAGATGATGAAATGCTTTATCACTGTCTTATTTTAAAATTACTCTATTTAGACTTATTGCAGCATTGGTTGAATTTCAAGGTGACAAATAATATGTATTTCCATTTGTAAAGTAGACGATTTTAACATTAAATGAATAAGAATTCAGAGTAAATGTAAATTAATAAATAACATTCAGATAAAGATCAGAAATAATTTTAATATTTTTCAAAATTTTATCACTTATGCAAGCTTTATACAATAATAGTCCAGTCAACGAAGGGGTTATAGAGTTATTTTTCTCTTGAGGAATGTGTTGGGAGTAGTTAGGAGGCAAAGATACTAAAAGTCTCCGCCCCTAGCCCTACCACAGATTAAATAAAGGTCAGATATTTCACTCCCTATTCCATCAATGTTTTTTGTCTCTGCACATTTATATTTGCAGCTCTGGCAGTTTACCATGCCTACTCTTTTATGTGCGTTTTATAAAAAGTGCATACCACGCTGTGCTACTTGCGCAGTACATGTCAAAATAGCAAGCTCTGGGAGTTGCTTTGAGAGAGAGAGAGAGCAATAGAATCCACAAATTTGTCGAAGCGAAATATCTAACCTTTATTTAATCTGTGGCTCTACCGCTTCAGGGGCGAGGGGGGTGGAAAGGTCCCTGTTTCCGGTTAAAAGTATTCTCTACAAAATAAAAGATAATTAAATTTCCTACAAGACTATTTATATTCATTTTCTTTCTATGTGTTATAGTTTCCGAGATATTCGCCAGCGAAAATTGATACTTTTCGAAAAACCTTTTTTTGTCTCACATTTTTTACCAAACTTGTCCTAACTCCTCAGCTTTACGTTTTGCATATAATTTATCTTCTACAGGTCAGAAGTTACAGCAATTTGAAGTTTTCGGATACATTTGGTGATTTCTCAAGAAAAGTCAATGAATGTCCCAAAGGGGGTTCTAGAGGAATTCTTCTCTTGAGGAATATGTTGCGGGTAGTAAGGAGGCAAACATACTAAAAGTCCCTGCTGCTTAAGGGGGGGGGGAGTGGAAAGGTCCCTTTTGTGGGTTTTTCGCTTATAACTCGAAAATGGTGTGTTGTACGGTGAAAAGTATTCCTTACAAAATAAAAGCCAAATAAATTTCCTACAAGAATGTTTATATTCCTTTTCTTCCTATGTGTTATAGTTTCCGAGATATTCGCCAGCTAAATCTATAATTTTTGAAAAACTTTTTGCCTCACATTTTTCGTCCAAGTTGTCCTAACTTCTTAGCCTTATGTTTTCGGAAATATCGTCCGACAGGAAGTTGTAGAGCATTACATTTCCTTCAAAAGTATGTAATTTATTTTGGACAGGTCACAAGTTACAGCAATTTGAAGTTTTCGGATAAATTTCGTGATTTCTCAAGAAAGCTATACTTTCGTTATTATTGTTATTTATGTATTAAGAAACTGGAATTTGCCAAGGATAGGTAAGATTTTTCTGAAATTCCAATTTCTTAATACATAAATAATGATAATATAAATGTTCTTGTAGGAAATTTGATTCTTTTATTTTGTAATTAATACTTTTCGCAGTACGACGCACCATTTTCGGGTTATAAGCAAGAAACCAGAAACAGGGACCTTTCCACCCCCCTCCCCCCTGAAGTGGCATGGCTAGGGGCGGGGACTTTTAGTATCTGCCTCCTAACTACCCCCAACACATTCCTCAAGAGAAAAATTCTCCCCTATTCCATGTCCTCTACAGTCCGCTTTTGGGCATTCATTGACGGGACTATAACGTAAATTCCTGGTAAAGAGAAAAGTATTTTTTCAAATAGAATCTAGGTTCGATTCCTCTTAACTCTGGGCTGTAATTTGTCTGTTTGTCAGAATATCAAAAATTCTTGCTAGGAAAAGTTGTAGGGAAATGTCTTCTGCATATTCTGAAATCACTTCTAATTATACAGGGTGTGCAGCTGAAATAGGGCTTGTCCCAGAACTTTGGTCCAGAATAAAACATACAGTACATTTTGGATAATTTAATTAATAGAAGTAATAAATGTGGCATACAGGATATCAAAAATTTGTGGATACATATTCTTTACGGCTCAATAGCCTCCCTTTTCTTGTAACATTACCCATTAGATTCTGCCAGCACCTTATTTAATTTTCTACATCCGGTTATATACAGTTTCCTAAAATTATTAATGCACTGGGCCTGTTTCCCTTCCTCCCTGAGAATCCCTTTGACTAAGATCCAGTGGTACTCAATAGATCTCAGTTCTGGGGTATTTGGGTACTTACATAATTTTTCTACATCATGTACTTTATTTATACAAAACCATTGCAATCTCGTTTAGAATACTGTAGGCTGATTATGTAGTAAAAAATGGCACGTTTTGCTAACCACTTCATAGAAACATCTGCATTTACCCATCCTTTGTAAAAAGAAGATGTATTTCTTGATTCTTCTGCCATATTTCTTGCCATACTAACACTTTTTTCCAGACTGCCAAATGAAATTGATTTTTTGGAATCCATAACCACAGTTTCTTTAAACTAGTTTCAAGAAATTTCACAATTGTTTTTTAACCATCCACCTACTAGTCTTCTACTCTTTTGCAATTAACTGAAATGGCTTCTCGGGGTTTTCAATTGGTGTTGGAAAAGAGTACATGTAAAAGAAGAATATGGACAAAGCAATGGCTTTTATTTGAATATTCCTTTCTATTAACATCCCACAAGGATGGAAAAGATCGATATAATTCAATAAATTCTTTCCAGAACACTTTATTATCACTGAAAGACTATCCAACTGTGTTTAAAATAATAATGAGATTCAACGAGATGTCTTGCAACTTGTTGGCAACGCTACACACACGGCGCTATGCTCGGCTCGAGTAACGGCCTTTGGGTATTTGCACATGAGCCTACAACACGGTAGCATGTTGAACAACCCATTCACACACAAGCATACTTGTTGGTGCCAACTAGGTTGCCCAGCATGTTTGCCAGTGAATTGCCTGCTTAATTTTTTAAAAAATGTTTCTAATGTAAATAATAATTTTCCATTTCCAATATGACATATGTTAACAACTTGCTTTCTTTAACACAGCATTAGAAAGTAACAGATATATTGCCATTTTGTACTTTTTGGGATTACAATTTAGTTGCTGGATTTAAATTTTCAAATGAGTGTTAATAGAATTTTGCAGAACCTTTTGTGAATACTGCAACTACACATCAAAACAGTTTCAAGGAAATATACCCTCATTCCTCATATGATTTTGTAATTATATATGATGTCACATTCTGTGATAAAAGGTACAGCCACAAATGAAAATCATTACAATACTTGTAGTTTTGTAAATTAAATTTTGAATTTTGCACATGGCCTCGGAATACACAAGTCATCATTTTTATATTTCATTTCTTTTTTGAATCCTTAAAGAAAACTAATAATAAACTTTTATAATATAGTAATATTGGCTTTACAATTACACAATAAAAATAATCTTCGATATACATATTAAAAAGATTGTGATTCTTTCAAAAAAAAAAATAAAACGTTATTTTTCTGAATCTGAGCTAGATTCTGTAGATGATGACGAGGATGTTGATGATGATGATGTGGATGATCCTTGTGACGATGAATTACCATTAGGCTCATCTGAATCAGAATCACTTTCAGAACTATCTGATGATGAATCTGAACTGCTGTTGTCATCCTTTTTGTCTTCCTTATTTGATGAAGCAGCTACAATATTCTCATTGTCTTTCCTTAAAAAGAAAAATGTATACTGTTCAAATCAATATATAAACAGAGCATATCTATCATACTTTTGATGTTTTTGTTCTCCCATTAGTTTTAATCTTTTCTTTAATTGCTGTGTTCTTGAAGATCTGTGTAAATACTTCCTTTTTCCTTTACATTCATAAGACCAGTGTCCATATTCTAAACATTTCTGGCATCGTATGCCTTGCGGTGGATATGTTACCTCCTTTCTGCATAACAATAATCTTAATAGAATTTAGTAAATTTTACTTAGAGACTTACTTTTTTCCAAATGCAACTTTATTTTCAGAGCCAAGAGTCATTTTGAAGCACAAATTAGTATTTAAATGCTTTAATAAATAACAATAAGTAAACAATTCAAAGGTTATGTTTGGTGTTGTAGTGTCTACAATCTATCACAGATGGCGCTTTACAAATTAAATTCTAAAAAATTTAAAGATCATACAAATGATTGCCTTTTAAAGATGAGTAGTTTTTATGCCAGATTTATTCAGCTCAAGAAACTAAAGGCATATTTCTTTCTCCTGCAAATATAGTAATCAGTTTAGAAATATCTAATTTTTGAAATTTTAGAGTTTCTGCAAAGCTTAAAGATTTCTGGTTTTTTTTTCACTTTTTATTCTTCGTTAATCATTCTCTTTTTCTTTTGAAAACCATTGGAATTTGCTATATTTATATATCATTTCTATTTACAAGACATAATTTTCTTACATAGATATATATTATGGTGGGGTATAAAATGAGGTTTTCTCAAACTAAGTATATGCTGGTTTTCTTAAGCATTTTACAACTTTATTGCAATACAATAAGTGATATATTTTCCATGGTTAACAAATTGTTAACTTAAAGAAAGAGATGTTTACTTGGTTACAAAGATCTATTTACATGAATAAGTTTTGTGTGTGTATGTGGTTTTTTTGAAGACGAGTGTTATGTTTCTGTTGTTTTATATTAATATTATCAATCAAATATCTGCATTTCTTTTCTTTAAACAAAAATTCTAAACACTTTGATAGAAAAAGGACCAACGAATACATGAAAAAGTAATCTATTTTTTATTTCATCCTTTTGAATATTTATTAATCATTGATAAATTCAGAAAACTCTGAACCAAAAGAGATCTTAGCAATTTTGCCCTCTTGCAGCCAACTATTGCATACAGAAGAAAGGATGCATGAATTACTTATTCCTTGACCATGGTTGGGATCTTGGTTCTATTTGCCTCCTTAGACTGTTTTGGCCCCAGAGTCTCTAGATTCCTAGTTCCCTAGGCCAGCCCAACTTTGCTCACTGTCAAAAGTACCACATTCTTTATTAAAATATGTTCTTGCATACAAATATCTACTATTTATGGTTATTACAATGTCAGATCCATTACTTTTTTTAAATATGCCATTTAAATTCTTAGAAAATTCAGAAATAGATTTGCATACAAATATGTCCTGTTTCTAATACAATACTTTTCAATTTTTTGCAATACAATGTGGGTCCAGTGGTGCAGTTTTTATTTTGTTGAAGCCAAATTGTAATATTTGTTATATAGATATATTTTAATAAGAATAAGCTATTCTTTTTATGTGATGAAAAATAAGTATTTTCTTAAAATACAAAAGTAGTGTAATAAATGAATTTTTTTCAAAACCAAGTTATATTTACTTGGTCCTGTTTCAGTGTTATTTCTTCTCTTTGAGAAACAAATTTGAAAAACTTCTATGTACAGATCTGCAATGAAGGCCAATAACACATAAACTTCGAGGTTGCTTTGAGTTATTTATGGAGCGTCGTTTATACTTCAAGTGGAATTACACGCATTTTAAGAAGTCGTCACAGTATATCTTTGCACCAACTATACACCATCTTTAGTTTTTTCTATGATGGATTATTTTTTGTAATTATTTATTATTACAGGCCAGTTAAGCACAATGATAATTTATAAACAGCTGCATAGTCTTATTATAAACTAGGAAAATAAACACATTGCTTAAATAATATATTTATTATAGAATAATGATTATAATAATAAAATTATTATACTATGCCTATATTCATTTGACTACTGGATCGTGTTTACTTTTTTGACTTGGGTTTCAATACAAAGTATGATACAAGAAGTCCAATACCAGCGTATGTTGCCATTGCAACCTGTAATAATATAGAAAATGTATTATTATACATTTGATTATATTCACTTACTATTTACTAACTTAAAATAAACAGAATGGACCTACCGATCAACTTTTTTCTATTTTAAACCAGTTAAAATGAGCAATCTGATAACATTAATTCAAGGATTATTCAAAACCTATTTATAAATTAATACTGCTATTACTTATCAAGCTTTTTTAGTTTGATTTAAACATTAAATTGCCTTTCAAAATAAATCTTACATTAGCTCGCCCTCTCATAGTTTGAGCATTAAAGATCCTGCTAATTCCTGTGAGTTTGGATTGATCTACTGGTCCATCCCCAGCCATTTTCTGTAAGAAAATAAAAATAAAGTAATTTTTTCCCAGTTGATGTAATTTATAAATAAATACTACTACCTTTCAATTAAAATAAGTTTTTCTAAGTTATATAATACTCCACCAAGTGGTAAATGATATTAGCGAAGTGTAACCTAACCTCTAATTTAAATTACCCAAGAACTCAAATCGATATCTAGGGTTTTTTTGGTTAAAGCCTTTAAATGTTTTATTAAATAAGTTGGCAGCACCATTGCGGAACGGAAAGGTAGAAATATTTAAAAGCTTGTTGGCGGGAAGACGCAAAGCTATATCGATTAAAATCCTAGCAGAAAAGAATCTTTCTGTAGAAATTTTGAATACAGAATCGCTCAAGATATTCTTTACTGTTTAGCTTTATATATGCTTTTTCATATTGCTGCTTACTTACCGATATAATCTTATCTAATTTTGCTTCATACATATTGATTTGAGGCTGTATATACTGGCGTACATTACTTTTCTTTATTTTTTGTAAAAACTTTATATACGACGAAGAGAGCCATTCCAGAGAGTGTGGCAATGGCAACCTATTGTAAAAAATATATTTCATTAAATATTCCTATTAGATTTTTGAAACTCATATGCAGTCATACTTACATTTGCGCGACCACGGATTGTAGAATTATTAAAAATTCTTCCAATACCTTTTAAAGATGGATCGTCGTATGGAACATTTTCATCACCGGCCATAAAATTGTAAAAATATATTTAAAATAAGTTTTTTGACAGAATGTAAACAAGTTTTGTTTTTGATGTTTTTTTTATAATAATTATTATTATCATGATATCTTTTATGGCGTTAGAATATGAAATACCAAGGTCAAGACAATTTTCTTATTTTCTCTTCTTTTTTTCTCTTATCGTATCATTATTTTAAACGTTTTCTTTGTTACCTTTTACCTTGCCGGATTGAAACTTTGAAGTTTGAACAAAAGCTCCAAATAAGTAGGTAACCGAATTGGATTATTTTGTAAAACCAATTATAGTATTTTATTGTAAATTCAGAATCATCAATGAATATTAGGGGTCATCCCTATGTACCTACTCTATAACACTGAGGGGAAGGAGATGTTCTTTTTAGATTATGCTGCATTAAAAAAGGAAAGGCGGGGTGAGGTCCAATCAGTGCTGGTCTAATGTTGTGTAAAACTCACTGCCAGAGTCTAGGGGGATTACCATACCTGGCCAGAGACGGAGAGGAACCCCACCATGTCTGTTTGGAGTGTTTTAGTATCTGGTTAAGAGTCAGAACTCCCATGTTTGTTTTTAAAACTTATCAGGAGGGAGTTGGGTACAGCGTTACGTAATTATCACTTTTTCAAAAGAAAAATACCGACATTTTTAAAAAGTTGTTGTGCTCCTGGATGTTTGAACAATTCAAATTATGTCAGGGGTTATATTTTTTAGATTTCCTAAAAAGAAATCTCCCCACATGAACACGGTCTACAGTTTGGAGAACATAAAAACAAAGTGCCACTATACTTTTTCTTGTTTTGTAAAGTGTACAGGACCTTATAGTCAAAAGCAAAAGCTTAGGCGGATAAATAAAATTTCAGGTAGGGCAAACAAAATCCATCAGTGATATTGTCCTACCACACTTTTCCTATTATTTTCGAGCGAGCACAATATTTTCTAGAGCAGGCATTGCCCGCCTTGCCTCTCCCGTGGTTACGGCCCTGAAGATACAAATAAACTACGGTTTAGTAATGGAATTATCATCAATCAAGACGTCGCTGTTTATCGGAAATGGTAATTTTTGTGATCAATCTACAATTAATAGACTGCTTTGCACAGAAGAAGTACATCGCTAAGGAATGTGAGAAATGTACCAAAGTAGATTAGTTTCGGACGAAGATCACTTCAGCCGAGCATTCAGTGGCGGTACTATTTTATGTTTTTTATATTACTTTCATACAAGTATATGTTTCACTATAAAATAAATATGTAAAAGCAGAGGTTGAAAACGAAAACGGAATAAAACGAAATTTTCTTAAGAACAAAAACTAAACGTAACTGATATAAATAATTTTCGTTTATGAACGAAAACTAAATAAAGAAATTTTAATTACTGATTAAAATCAGTTTTTATCGGGTTCGTACTGTTAAATTTGTATATGGAATAGTACCGTATTGCCGCATTGCTTTGCGTCGGTCCCAGACTGGGCGGTCGCACCATTGTCACCATTGTCACTGTGTGGAGTGTGAACGTGTGCACAGTGTTGACATGTGAGTGGTGTGAACATGTGCTTAGGCACCTGCGCACAACGGTAGACTCGAGTGAACATAGATAATGAGAATGACGTTCGACGTACGTTCGATGATGTTTGTACAATTTAACAATCATTGTTAATGTTGTTTAATAAAAAATGCATAAAAGTTAAATATATTTATTACGTGAAATATATATTTATTTATTATTGTTTATCAAGTGACAATGGTCACACGGTCTGCCCTTTCGGTCCAACCAATACAGAGAATTTTTTGATTAACTAAAATAATTCTTCATAGTGGCAGTTATTATATTATAATAATAAATTTAGAAAGACTTTCAATTATAAAAGTTTTTAGGTTTATTTAACAGCATTATTTCAATTAATAAAATTTAATAAAAGTAAGAACGGTATCAACCATTTTTTTAAATCGATTCGCAAAAATGAAATGCTGATAGGGTAATCAACAAAACCAAACAATATATTTTTTGTTTTGAGTCCCCGTGTAAAAGTTCGATGTAAGAAACTGTTATTCAATCTTTTATCTCATATCTATCCCCTCCCTTCTTAAAGGCTCTCGTTGCGTTAGTTCTTATCGGCCCTGAAAGTTCTGAAGCTGTCGGGGTTAATGGAACTGAGAAGTTGGCAATACTACACAGGTATAAACTGTGACGCAGGTGCTAAATCAAATGACTGTTCCAAAACGGTTCTTGGTATCGGAATCAGTAAACCAATAATGGTTCTAAAAACTGTAATAACCGGAATCCATATTTGTCTACCGGTTCCTGAAAGTATCAGTATCGGAACCACTAAGATAACTTTTATAGTACCGGAATCAGAATCGGAATCTTTAAACATAACGGTTTACGACATGGTTTCGACCCTTACTTGCAAGTTGCAACCCATAATGATGTCACAAAAAGTTTTCATCTATAGTATACTTGTTTTACTAATTTTTTCAGAAAAAAAAAAGTTAAAAATGCATTGTAAATCGTGCCTTTTTAGTATAAAAATATTAGATATAACTACGGCTGGCGGTTATTTAGCCATTACCGCAGAAGTTTCTAGAAATACATTTTCCTGTACACAAGGGGTATTCCCCTACTTGAATTTTTGCGTAGGTGTAAAGGGGTAAAATTTGCTGAATCGCTAAAAAGCAGTGACAAGTTTAAAGAACCTACCAGTTTGATAGCGTACGTTGCGTGATTTTCAACAATTTGTGTACTTCGAAGTGCAAATAAAAGACTAGATAATATTGCGATAACAGTATTGGTTGATCGCAACAAATACATACAAGGTAATTCAGTGCATAATAAAATACGAATGTTGATTTGATTATCTCCCATGTTTTTTT
>VTPC01007562.1:0-25758 GCA_011009095.1 Ignelater luminosus
AAAAATGAACTTACTTTCTGGACATAGTGATATAAGATTATTGAACTTCAAGATATTCCAGACTTATTGTAATAATAGAAATAATAAATGTTAGCGTACTTTCAGAATAAACGTCGTGCCATTGCCTCATAGCCATCTTCAGTGTTTTAGTCCGGAACGTTTAATTTGACAACACTGTCGATTTTACTTACTTCTAGCCAAATCGCTCCTAGTTTACCTTAGATAATGTAACCGCCATCGCACAACACGTTAGTGAGAAACTAACTGTTAGTAAATATTTAAAACCAAAAGTTCAACAATCGTTTTAAAATTTGACAGAAAAATTAACATCGTAGAAAAGTACTTTACCTGACACAATACCTCAGGTAATCTCTCAAAGCTGAAAATTTATAATTGAAGCAAAACAAGATTTAAAAGTATATAGCGAGTTCTGGCAACGTTGGTTTGTAGCTGATGTTCATCTCCTTTTCTACCATTTTAATACATTCTTGATTTTCGCCAGTACCAAAATAACCAAAATTAGAAAATGTCAGGGACTAGAGGCAAACAGCTAGTGATGGCATTAGTTCCGTCAACTTGCTGAAACGCCCATTTCCATAAATGTAAAGGCAGGATTTTTAAAAAAGCTTTTTTCGCGGTCAGGGGGGCTTGATGATTCACTGCTTTTTTTTAAGCAACACCATGGACACTCAGAAATGGTCACAACCAAAGCGTTCTTCATCAAGAAAGTCAAGGTAATTTGAGAAGACGCAGTTTCTATGCTAGATGAAGCCTAGCAGAGGAAAATCGACGAATTACTTGGATTCTTCTGCAAGTAAAATAATCACATATAGAAACCTCCACGTTGTTTTATTTCCATATAAACTCAAAATACTTTTCAGCCCTGGTTTTAGCAATTTGAAAAGAAAGACTTTTGATAATCATGACTGCATTCTAGAAAGGTAGAGTTGAAAGAATGAAAGCAAAACTTCCGACTTATCCAGCACTTATCACAAGCCCAAACAGAAAGCTTTGTTACAATGAAGTAGAATTTTCTTACAAAAACTGTAAGATCAGAAATACAAAACAAGAGAATTCCACAAAAGAATATTGTGATGCACCTTAGTGATTAATTGTTCAATGACAGTAGTACAAGCTGTTAGAAACATTCAAAAGGCATTCTTCATTTCATTTTAGATTTTAAAATTTTCTTTTTAAACCAATTTTCACTAGTCTTCTTGTAACAGTCTGCAAAGACCCTATAATAAAAGATGAAGAGCGTACTGCTGATTCAAGGCAGACATTAATAACAACCAGGCATAAAGCTGAAATGAATAAATAAAAAGCTCATGAATGAATATGCATTTTGAAACAAAGGAAAATCACTGTTTTTCCATTAAATTGTTTTGTCAGAACCATTTTAAAAAAAATCTGTTAACAGAGCCAATTAGACACACCATTTAAAAGAAAATTTGCAATTCAGAGATCACAAAGAGAATACAATAAACCTTAAGCCATTGATCAACAATGTTAATCAATACTTGAAGAAATTATACCACCCCCACACCACCACCCAACATAAGTTCTAACAGAATACAAATAACTGGTAGAACAAGAATTGCAACTTTCATATACTTCTTGACCTTTTCGCCACAACTAAAACAGTAGCAGTTTTTTATTTATACATTTACACAAAAAGAATTAGAAATGCTTGCTTTTCTGCTATACTCTTGCTTTAGAACAGAACTGCTTATTCTTATTAGTTTTAGTTAAACTTATAAAGAAAACAACTCCATGGCGAATCTTTGAATGCTTTTAGAAATAAGATTTAACTCATTTATGTAGTAGTTTAGTGTATAAGAAGTAACTCCTTGAAAATAAAGAACTTTTCAGCTGCTTTGATGCTAATTTCACTTAAGAATATATTTGTAAATGCTTAAGATTTAGACTTTGCTTTTTGCTTATTATAAGGCATTAAATAATAAAAGAAACAACTCCTTGGAAATTGCTGCCTTGTTGCTGCAACTATTTTGACACTTCTTCCTTCATCGAGAGTGCTGTAATGTTTGAGGCTATGGGTAAATAAAACAACAAGAAAATATGAGTTTATTTGCAAACAGAACAAAAACACCTTTACTGCATATAATAGTGAATTACTCACATTAATTTCCTTTTCGTGCTTTTTCTCAATCTTGTACATCCTGTAAATATACAAATTATCAGTATAACATTAATTTACTTTTTACTTCAGTAAAAATCTACTTACAATAATAGCAGCTAACAATGATATGTTGATGAGTTGCCCCTATCATCAATAAGTGGATCTGTGTTGATAAGAATTAACCATCCATTACATGAGGTGTGTTGTTGTACTTCCCGTGTTCTTTCTGCAAATACATAAAATAATTATAGTAGACAGAAAAATAAACAAATATTATAATCAAAGTTTTAGTGGCAGTGATCGCAACAGCCCAAAGTAGTTTGTATAAATAAATAAGTAGCGATATTACAATATACCAAGAGAAAACATTAAACAGAGACATTAGCTATTAAATTTAAATAAGTGATAATGAAATTGATTATGGAATAAATGAACGTTGTACATAACTATATATTACTTGCAACTAATCACAAGAAATACAGTGCACGCTTAATTTGAATTGCATAGTTATCAGCAGAAAATCATTTGTTGTACATAGAATGTGTTTTGGTATCAAAAATAAAAACTAACAAGTTGTTTGATTTGAAAGATGGAATAAATTACATTCCGCTTTCTCGGTCACCCTATACAAACAAGGTAATGGTTAATTCTTAGTAAGCATCTATAATTGCCAAAGTCTCAATATTATATTCTCAAAGTTACAAAACTTTTTGTGGAAACAATTTTTGATACTCCTACAAATAACGAACGACACTATCCTACAAGTACAGACCAGACTCGTATTCATTTATAAATTGACTTGAATTAAAGATATAAAATACGAGATATCTCTTATGCAAGCTTTAAATCTGATGATAATGCACTTTACAATCACTTGAGTTTCACAGTATGAGTTCTCAATTCATCTCTAGACTTACATTCAGAGGTTAAATTGTTTGTGGTTATGCGATGTTTCACACTATTTCACAATCATTCAAAACGACACCGTATTTAGCATTAACAAAAAGAGTGTCATTATGCGTTTTATACAACGTAAATTTCTTAAATATTCAACACAATTTTCTTGTAGGATTTTCAAAACAGTTAGTTTCATATAGTAGACGAGTGCTGAAAAGTGACAGCGCAAGTGTATCAAGCACAATTCTTTGTAATCATTTACACAAAATGAGAAAGAACGTTAATTTACTGTAATTTTTGACATTAACTTTGACAGATGTCATATTAGGTACATTTAAACAAAAAACTTGTAGGAGATATTTAGTTGTAATATTAGTTTTTCCTTTATGTAATTCACAAAATGATTACAAAAGAAATTTTCCAAAGAAAACGTATATCTTGTCAACTTTACACAAAGCAATTTTGGAAAACAAAGCCACCAATCAAACAACTCTGAAAAAATGGAGTTTGAATCCTTAATTAAGACTCAAGGACATCGAGTGATTTAAATTTTTTATTTAAAAAAATTGAAAGGATCTTGGCGATTTTGATTTGATCAGAAAATTTGTTTAATATCTCCATTTGTTTTCAACGTAATTAAATTATGACAAACTGGTTAATCACACCTGTGGTTAAACTTGTTTTTCAATTTGTCCACTTTTTTGTTATAAAGTTGTACCATAAAAGCAACAAAAAAACAAGTCAAAGATACCCTTGGAATTTTAAAAGATTGTTTTAAAAATAATCATTAAATTATAAACTCAAATATTAAGCTTTTAAATGTCATACTCATTTCGACTCTTGAATATTCCCATTTATCATTTTTATTCTTGATACCATTATGAAAATAAGATTCTAATATGAAAATTTTACGTTCCTCTATTAACATTTTTAAATTCACCAAGTTTTGTAAATTATTATGATCATAATTAATTTTACTGTAATCACTTAGAAAATAACCTAAATAAAATTTATTTGTCACTTGTTTTATTTTAATAGCTTTTGTTTTACTTTTTTATTAATATGAAACTATCAAAGACAAGAAATTCAGAATTCATGGTTATCTTAGACTTGGTTTTCTTGTTGCTCTCTCAGTATGCAAAGGGTATTTGTTACTTCAAGTGTTTTTTGTTTTCAATCAATGTCAAACATAATTTTGTAAGATTAACTTCTATAAATCACAGTATGTTAATAAGGAGTGTTTACAAACCAATTTTTACAATACAATACTGTTATTTCTATTGGATGACTGGTTGCTATGCAGTAAACATTATCATATTTACATGCATTACTTGTGCAAAAATTCTGTGATATGTTTGATCGAAACTAATGAACCTATGAATAATGTTCAAACATTCGTTCACAATCACAGATTAATGTTGTCAGAAACGACAGTATACAAAACATACAATAACAAGTGTCGCGATTTTTTTATTACATTCATTTTTTCTAAATTGGCTACAAATTATCATTTGCACCAACCTTGCTTAAATGAAAGTAAATACAATTTATTAAAAAGAGCACAATTTAAATGTAAGCAAAGCGAGTGCAAATATTTCTCAACTGATCAACCATCGATCAAGTTTTATTCAACAGGTTGTTCGATAACTACGTATATGTATTAATAATAACGTTGAAGTCAATTCGACCATCATGCAATACAACGTCCTTATAATTATTGAAATAAGTTAGAATACTTTAATCATACCTGAAAAATGATTAGTTGATAGGCCTGCCATAATATTAATCAGCTGCTCTTGTCTTTCCACATTGTTTACATTCCAGCAAGGAAGAATTATTGTCAACCATCAACCATTTTAATCACCCACACATCACGCAGGATAATTGCATTTCTTTTCTTCATTTTATATCTGCAAATACATATTTTCCAGTCAAATTGAGATATAAAATCAACTACACAAATGGCAAATTTTTTTTTAAGTCATTCATTAAAGTACACATTTAGAAGACGCAATAAATTAAAACAAAATTTACAAACATACTTACATGGTACGATGCTAAATTAATATATTAATGAACTTTTATTCAACATTTATAGAACAACGTATAACCCAAATGCCAAAATGAAAAGTAACGCAAAATGGCTTCCCTGTCTTTCCACCAAACATTTTACAAACCCTGCGTTCGGTAAGGACCGTAAGAACCTCTGACAGCTGTTTTTGCTCGAAATCGTCTTTTGTTCTTGTCACTCAAATCTGAATTTTTATTTGAGTGACAAGAACAAGAGACGATCCCTAGTAAAAATAGCTGTCAGATGTACCGTACCGAATGCGGGTCAAGCATGCGATGCTAAAATATATAACGAATATAACCTATCAGCGTGATTCATTAATCTGACCGTGTTGCCACATCTCTAGGATATGAATCCGAAAATTATAAACCCTGCTACAAAAACGATAGTTCAACAGTAAGTAGGTATATGACGAAAAACAAGAAAGTTTTTTCTTTTTTACTTCCAACTGGGATTAGGTAATTAAAAAATATTTTTTTTTAAATCTGAATCTAACAAAATCTAAAGCCTTTTTAAAATTGGTTTTAATCTAATAATTATCAAAAAATTGTTAAGTCAATAATAAAAATGCATTTAAACAAGTGGTGCGTTCAAGGGACTAGCAATTTAGCAATTCAAGTCCCCAGCAAGCTGTTTCAATTTAACGCTGACTTATTATTAGGTACTTTTCCATTGATACCATTAAAGTATTAAATGAAATTTCATAATAACAATGAATTGTCATTAAACATGTAAATAGTCCAGTAACTTTAGGGTTAATCTGGATAAGAAAAAAAACAGTAAGTTGGACTTTTGTATACAGCTTTATTTCAACGTACTAAATAACGTATGGTCACGAAAAACGGTTTTTCCTGTTGGTCGGACGTCCATTGAGGTTCTTATGAAGATTCTAGATCTCAAGATTCTCCACAAAGAAGGTTCTATATGCTTTTCACGTGGAACCAACCGTTTTCCTGATATGAAGCAAAGAATGTATAAAATATGTACAATGCATTCGTTTCTGCACCACCTTCAAGACGCTTCAAGATAGAATTCAATATAGTCATAATGACATCCACGATACCACTACTAAACAGGTTGATAAAAACCAAAAGTATTTCCACGAGATGTAAAAGATTGGCAGGACATAATGGTTACATGTATACAAACAAAGCCATATGCTCGCTTACAAACTTAAATAATAACCTGTTGATATCTTACCAAAACTTATGGTTTCTACTTTTAGCGCCATATCTTCCCTGTTATTAGCTAAATTCTCCCTCCCTTTTTAATGTCGTTTAAAGTATCTATTTCCTTTTCCCAACGAGCGGAATTTTAGATTTGAATTGATCTTTTCTAAAGAACATGGGTTCTGAATGCATCAAATCGCGATTCTTCTTCCTCATCGTCTTCTTCTTGAATTTTTTGCTGTTCGTCATTGTCTTGCTAAAGTTTTGGTTGATACGATTGAATTTCTATTCGGTATCATAATCAGAGGAATCAGCCACAAGCTGCGAAGCATGTTAATTCTACTTCTCTGTATCCACAGTTTGCGTCATAACCTATCGCACAATTGCAAAAAACTGTATTTCTGTATACATGCAAGCTGAGTTTAGATAAATTGGATAATGTATGAAAATGTTATCTAGACAAGATAATGGATAAAGATAAAATGTACTCAAAGAGTACCAGCTCTTACAAGGGGGTTCTCCTTCTGTCTTCTAACCGGATACGAGGGCGGTCTGGGAGTCCCACATCAACATGACAGAGGGGAGGTCGGAGTTAAAAGTAAAACTATCTTAGAAAAAATACGTGTTATCTACCTAATTTACATTTCAAACTTCTATAAATTGCCTTACTGTTTCTTGTGGCTGTTCTATAACCGTCAAGACTGCATCAGTTGATTCGTCATTATCAATTATTGCAGTACTGTTATAAAAAAAGTATAAAAGAATGAAATAAATATTGGAAAAATAATTTTAAAACGATCCTTGAAGTTTGGTTCTAAAAATGTAACTCAAAATGATCAACTTTGTATGAATCTAATGGACGTGTTCAGCGATCTCAACGGTTGATTCTCAACGATAATTACTTTGACAGTGTTAAGCAACAGGGTAATCTCAGTCATTTACGGAACGAAAACGTTCAGTGACTCAAGTATTACGAGTATCAACTTTACTGAATGGGGGCAATATTTTCCTTGTGTTCAGGAGCCAGCAGCAGTGAACAGCGCTGTTGGTGAAGGGTTATTCTTAGACGATCAGCAGCAAACGTAAATCTCTAAAAGGCAAAGGCAACATTTTTAAAAAGTGCTTTTTTCTGATTACTGCTCTCGAACACAAGCATTGCTGATGTTTTGGGAGCTAGTTAGTTGCATGGTTAGTCGTTATAATAAAATAGTAACTTATTTACAAAGACGAGGCGGTATACCAGCAAAAGAGATCAGCGTTTTCTTAGAGAAGTAGTTTTAAGAAATAGGATAGGCCCTATAGTTTACAATATTAAAAACTGAACTCCAAGCCATTAGACATGTGGTAATTTCTGATGGGATATTAGAAGACAAAACAAATCTGAACAGTAGAAGATGAGAAACAGTCTGTGGATCAGTGGAAGCGAGTTTTATTTCCGGATGGAACTCGAGTAAGCTTGAAATCTTTTGAAAGTCATGATAGTCTGGTAGAAACTAGAAAAAAGTTGCAATAATATTTCTCCACGGATCCCATTTGGTAGTAGTTCTATTATGTTTTGGGAAAGATTCTGCTTCGAGACTAGGAAGGAGTCAATTCCTATTCGAACGAGATCGATGAATGAAAATTTCTACCTCGAAAACGTTGTAGATGCTATTTGCGCCTAATCTCTTACCGATGTTAGATAACGTTCGTCCTCGTGTGCTTAGAGAAATCATGGGCTACCTGCGTGACGTCAATATTCCATCTATGCAATGACTGTCAAGAAGTCTAGATCTCAATCTCATAGAACGCCTCTGGGATACTTTTAAAAGATCGGTGAGATGTTACATATCTGCATCTACAAATCTGAGAGAAGTTGAAGATATTGTTATTATTGTGCGGGAGAAATTTTATCAGGAAGTCATTCAAAATTTAATTAAAAGCATGCCCAAGCAAATAAAAGCAGTAATTAGAACCAGAGAAGAATCACGTTACTTAAAAGTCTGAAGTAAAACATTTCTTGATCGTTGTTCTGCATTCATATTAGTCATGTTTCCCCAATTTTCAAGACTATAGTATTATTGTGTTGTAGTTAGGCTAACCTTAGTGCTTGTTTTCTATTAATTACTTCTAAATTCTTAAATTGATCTAATTAATAACTTTATAGTTTGCCAGCTTTTTCATTAATTAAGAAAGCGAATTCTTGTGGTTCCATACTTTGGTACGTTAAGAGCAACCCGGAGGTTATGATTTCAAAAGTGACTAATAACTTTGTTGATTTTCTATTAATTTGAAAACGGTTTTCGCTATTAGAAGTATAATAAAATCCTGAATTTGTGTGACAACAAGTGTAACTGAAAAAGGAGCGAAAAAAATTATTCTTCGTCAGAGTTGATTTTTGAAAGAAAATGTATTGTCACACAAATTAAGCAACTAATTTTTGAAATGTTGCATTAAACAAAGTAGCTAAAAAAACAAAAAGATTCAAATGAGAAGTAATTTACGAATCTGTAATTTTTTCGCCGTTAAATGCTACCGCCTACTGGCAGTGACCCTTACTGCATGTTAGCCCATCGTAGTGGCAACGGTTCATCGGCCAGTCGGTCGGTCGGTCCCTTTTTGTTACAAATTGTGGATTGCTTTTGCTAACATTTCTTATTAGTCTGTGTAGGTATACGTATGGTTCGGTTATTTTGTTTTTGTGTTTGAGTTTAATTTCAAAGTAAATAAACAAGCAAGATGGGAAATGCTACTAAAAGAGAAAAGGAAGGTGCTAGAGGTGCTCAAAAACTTTCTAGTAAAAGAAAAAGTCGTCGAAATATAGCTCTTCGTATGCAGTACGTATTTATTGTAATTTATCTTATACCTACATAAGATTATAAAAATGAATTTTTCTACAATCGTCGTAAAAAGTTGGCTTTTTGATTGTCATTTTAATTTTAAAATGACGCTTTTTTATGCACAATTGCGTAAAAGTGACATTACTTTTACACACTGGTATAAGTAAACAATAACTTACAAAAACGTTTTATTTCTTATAAATATTTATAATACCGTTATGTAAATTACACAAATTAACGTTACTGTTGACAAAGAACATGAGGATGCCTGGTGAACCTTTTTGTCTATCTATCTATCTATCGAAAATGACGGTAATGCGTCTAGAGGATTCACGGGCTCATTTTCAGAGATTTTTGGTTTTTTGGAAGCAACTTCTTTTTCACCTAGAAGTTTCTTTGCAACATTTTTGTTTTCCAAAGAATTATATATAAAATTATATATATTTTTCCTTAATTTTTTCGGTTTGGCCAGACAATGCTTTATTTGTTACCAGCTTGCTAGTATCAACTGAAAGTGTAAATAGTTTTCAGAACTGTCACTTGAAATATTTATTTTTAAATTTTGTTGCGATTGTAGAAAAAATCTTGTTTGCAACACGCGCGAAATGAGTCTTACGCACACGACATGTTGTACAACTCGTTGGACAAATCTCACGTCTAGTGCGTAAAACATTACGATTTTGCAACTTATTACAAAAATAGTTATTTTATTAAACCAGTCAAGCCCGAAAAAAAGCTTTGCGTGAACGTAATAGCGGGAATGGTGAAATAAGCAATAGTCTGCAGGTCACAGTCAACGATGCCCAAAAAGAAAACTCGCAAGTGCATGAAAACAGGTATAATTCATCTTAACATTGTTGCTTGTATTTTAGATATAACTAACGAAATCAAAATATATAAAAACTGACTTTTCATTGAACCAGTCGTGCCCGACGAAACTCCATTACCGGGTGTAGTAACATTTGGGATGATGAAATTGATCTTGATCTGCAGGGCAGAGTGGAAAATATCCAGAATGAAATCTCCCAACCACATAAAGAGAGGTATTGCATTACCAAAAATGTAGTTTTATTTCTAAATAATGAATAATGTGTCTTCAGGGCAAAAGAACATGCCAGGATGGCCGTTACTGAAGATGATAATTCACAGTTGCGTGAGGGAAATGGGTATAATGCACAAACTTTTGTTCTAGGCAATTAAACATGATTGGTGTTTTCAGAGAGCTTAGAAAAGAAGAAGGAAGCACTTGTACTGTCACTGGTCGTAGAATGTTTAATGTCAATTTCTTATTCAAGCAGATTCTAAATGGTGAAAGACACAAACCTTTTGATTGTAGTATAATAGACATGACAGTCGAATCAGAAAGACGAAATGGTTTGTTGAGTACTTTCGTACTGAAGTGCAAATTTTGCAGTATTACTCAAAAACTATTTAATGAAAATATCGAGGATACTAATAAATTCCATGTAAATTCAGCTATTACTTTAGCTGCGATCTCGACAGGGATAGGGTACTCGCAAATCGAAGAAGTTGCTGCTGGACTGAACATGCCTATTATGTCAGATAAAACATACGAAAAATACCATGAAAAAGTTGCTGTTGCAATTTGTCAAACTGCGTGGGATATAATGGAAAAGGCTGGAAAGAAAGAAGCAGAGCTTGCTCGTCAGTTAGGCGAGGTCGACCGAAATAATATTCCATATATAACGGTTGTGACTGATGGCGCTTGGTCTAAACGATCTTATAACGTCAATTACGATGCAAAATCCGGAGTTGTGAGTATCTTTTCAATGATTCTTAAAAATTAATATAAACAAATATACGAACTTTATGTTAGGCATGCATTATTGGCTATCGCACGGGAAAGCTTCTTTATTTAGGGGTTAAGAATAAATATTGTTGTGTTTGTGCGCGCTTTGAAGACAAGCTTACCGATCCTCCATCCCATTTATGTTTCAAAAATTGGAATGGAACTTCGACCAGTATGGAGACGGCTATAATAGTGGATGGTTTCAAAATGAGCTTGGATATGCATGGGGTAAAATATCTTAAAATGGTAGGAGATGGCGATAGTTCTGTATTCAAGAAATTATGTGAGGAAAAGCCATATGGAAATCAGTACATTGAAAAGGTAGAATGTAGGAATCATCTTCTCCGTAATTTTTTTTTAAAAGTTACGTGAGCTAATCAGTGAGTTGTTTTGATGAAATTATGTAAGGCCATATTTAATTACATATTTTTAGATCAAAAACGAAGCCAGTCAAAGAATTGTCCTGTCAGCAGACATTTGCGAAAAGTTCTTGAGAACAATTCTCGTCGGCTGCGGGCAGCAATAACAAGAGCAACCAGATATAGAGGAGCAAACTGGAATGGAAGACAAAATAAAGCTATTGACAATAGATTTAATTAATGCTCCATCCCACAAATGTAACGAAATTAAATACTTCAATTGTGACAAAAAAGACACTGAACAAAATTATGTTGACGAAATGATGGAGTGTGGCCTCTACCAGGACATTGAAGCGTGTTTACATAGACTAATTATTAATATACGTAGTTTACTATTGGATATGGACACTAACATTGCAGAGTATACAATAGTATAGTCTGTAAGTTTGTAGGCGGAAAAAGATTGAATTTTTCCTTGAAAGGGTCGTATCAGACCAGATGCGAGGCTGCATCGATTTTCTTTAATACAAATGGAGAATATCATAGGGTTTTACATAGGGCATTAACAGATAAAACTCCAGAAAAATATACAAGAAAATACATAAAAAAGATTATAGAACGACGAAAGAAATGGTGCAAACGAAAACTATTTGGGTAAATAAACAAGAAAAGAGAAGATGACGAGTATACAGAGAACTGTAATAAATTTTTGAGTGATTTGAAGAAATCGCGTGATGAGATTGTACAGATTGAGCAAATAACCAGGGGTCAAAGAACATCTGATGTATGGCGAAATGAAAGGTCTATCAGGATTACTGCATCTAATTTCGGCAAAATCTGCAAATTACGCCAAAAGACGTCTTGCGTAAATACGTTGAAAGTTTTACTGTACAATGATTTCTTCGGCAACAAACATACTCGTTATGGACTTAGGAGTGAGCCTTTGGCAAGGCAAAGTTTTGAAGCACAATTTGAGAAACAAATTCAAGATTGTGGATTATTTATTGACGAAAATCATTTCTATTTAGGAGCTAGTCCGGACGGTTTAAATGGTGATAATAGCATAATAGAAATAAAATGTTCATCGGTTTCAGAAAAACTGCATCCACAGTCGGCAATTGAGCAAGGGAGGATAAAATTTGCTACTGTGGAAAATGGCCTGCTGAAATTAAGAAGAAACCACGATTATTATTATCAAATACACGGACAGTTGGCGGTTACAAAAAGAGAATTGTGCTACTTCGTCTTATGGGGCAGCTCAGGAATGTTAGTGGAAAAAGTAAGTATAGAGAAAAAAGATAAGAAGAGAAGAAGTAGTACCTAATTATTTACTCTTTTCAGATACAAAGAAATGCTCAGTTTTTCAATTTAAAAATTCTTCCAAAATTGAAGAATTTTTATTATACGTGTATGCTTCCGGAACTGGCCGATCCAAGACACACTCGAGGTCTTGAAATACGAAATCCGCCTAGGCAGACATTCGATACGTGAGCTCGCGTCTAATCTATTGCAATTGAAGAGAATATCCATTTTCATTGTAAAATGTTAATTTTTAAATAAAAAAGTTCATTAATTTTTCCTATTAGCGCGCGTTAATTATTAGGTTACAAATACTTTGTATTTTTATTAGCTGAAAAAAGTGCAAATAATGCTGTCTGTTACATATTAGTATCGATTTTTGTTTTGCAAAAGCAGGCAGACGGACGAAATAAAACTTCATGTGGCTTGCTCACGAGTAGCAGGTATGTATGAAAAATTAAGGTAGTGACAAATAGTAACTTTTTACTGAAATTTTGTCGACATTGCAACGCTGCGTACTGAAAATTGTTAAAGGCTTGTCACATTTTTGTTGTTTGTTGCACTTGCACACGTTGATTATTTTCGTGTCAGTGTTAGTCAATGCGCAGAACGCAATCGGGCGGGTTAATGCTCACTTGTTGATGTTTACTGTAAGTAAGGCAAGTGCATACAAATGTAGAAACAAATGCTTATCAGTTATCACGTTTAGTAATGGATTTCTTATATTCTTTTAGTACCCGTAATATAATCATTTAGGTTTTGTTGTTTATTAAGTTTTTACATGCGCATTTAGATTATTAAAACCACGTCAAGAATACTAATTCAAAATAATTATAATTGCATGAATATTAATTACAATTACCTAATTACTATTTATATATAAAGAAGAATAGTTTCAAATTATTTTTAGGTCAATCTATCAATTTTTAAATTTGAATTCTATGCTTTTAATTTCATTAATATATTTATGTTAACTAATTCTTTCTTGCTTTTACAGACTGCAATTTAATTCATTTGAAGAAAGGGGTGAAAGCCAAGGTAGCCACTATCTAATGATACATAACTTTAGAAGAAATGGATCATAGAGTGCATTTAAAGAAAATGCTTTTCAAAAACAATTGCAGAGTAATGAGTAAGCTAACAATTGTTATGAATTTAAATAAAAGATTTTCATATCGCTAATGTTTATTGAAAAATGTGAAATAAATTGCATAGTTCATTTGATAAATGTTGACATCATATGCTATAATTGGTTTTTAGTTCTTTATAAAAATTGTTTTTTCGTTATAAGTTAAATTGGTATATTTTTTCGTTTCAGGTTTTAGTGGACTAGTGTAATGACAAAGGGCTGCAGTCTTAAGTTATTCTATTAATGCATACCTATCCATTCTATACTAACATGAGATGCTTGAACTTAATGTCTTGCTAAAATTATATGTGAAGGATATTATTATTAAATTTAATTATTAAAAATTTTAGCTACAAGTTAATAGGAACAGAAAGGAAATCAATGTTTTAAATTAGCTAAATAATTATTTATGTTACTATCAAAACCAAGGGGTCTGGTGTGAAGATGAAATCTTTAACAGATGTGAAATTGTAAAAAAAATTGTTTGAATTGAGCAGTAATTTGATTTTATTCCTGGAAGCATTTGTATGCAATTATGTTTTAGAATCATATCTTTAAGAGTTCCATTTATTTTCTTGGATCTTTCACGACAGTGACCTTTCGTTATCATGTCAAATGAATTTTAAAAATACCAACGATATCAAAATTATGTTTTAAATGCTTAATGACATGATAACTTGCAAAAATATTTATTGACATACTGCTTGTTTGAATATGCGACGTTTACTTTTTGATGGAATTCATTACCCTTCACTCGTCCTCAGAAATTATCTTTCAGTCATTTAATTTTAATGAATTTTTTTATTGAAATCCAATCTTGTAGTTTTCCATTAAAAAGCTAGAAAGTGTTGCAACAATATTGGTTTATAAGTAATAATTTTATTTGGGATAATTGTAGTCAACTGTGTTCCATATCTGTACGTAAATATTACATTAGATTAGAGAATTATGTCTATTCCATCTTTGAGATGTATTTGAAAGCATTGTGTTTTCTCCACTCTGTGTTTTAGAGCAATTAGAGTTAACTCAATCCGTTTCGAAGCGTATCGAGGATTTTTACATGAAAGTAGGGTTAGGGGAAATATTTTTAAAAAAGTAAGCTTAAGATTCGAGTCTATTTAATAATTGCATAGTTATTGTATGTGTTCATTATTCTAGTTTATTCGTGTTTTATGTTTAATTGCATAATTTACTGAGGTTTGATCTGCTTGCATATCACATTTATACTGGGTGTAGAATTGCATAATGCATCATACAGATTTCAATAGTAAATTATTTGCTCCCCTAATTATTTTAAAGCAAGAATGTAAATAGGTTTTTTTGCAGAGAAAAAAATTAATAAATTAAATTGTGTAATTTCACAATAATCAGATATGCATTGGAATCATTTTAACAAAAAACAAGCAAAATGTTTATGAAATACAGGATATCAAAGTTAAATTTAAAATTTCTTGTTCTTTCAGTATTTCAAGAACAAGGTGAGATATTGAAATGAAATTTTCTATGTGCTTCATACTCTAAGTGCCTACAATTTTACATAGTTTTGTGTTTAATATCCTTATCTCAGGCAGGGAAATGGGTAAATGGAAAGAGGGCTAGCTCATTACCAATAAGAAAATTGTTATGTCATTGAAAAACCACCAAATTCGTCTGTTTTTGAAATTAATCAATTTGGCCAAAAACAGTCACTTTGCATTTTTAGGTCTCATACTTGTCATAAATTTATAAAAAAAATCATAAAATGGGAAGAAGTGTCATAAAATAATTATAGCTGTCATAAAGATCATAAATTATTTTGTATAATTAAACCCTTTTTGATCCATTTGTTTTTTTTTGTGTTCCAATCAGCAACATTTCATTCATTACCATTTGATTCATGTTCTGTTTGAAATTTGAAATACGGAGTAATTACCTTACTTAGTGGTGAAAATAAAAAACTGTTAAATGTCACAAAATTGAACCATCAGTGTCACTTCCTTCATAAACGATGCAAATGGAAATAATTTAAAGCAGATTTTCAAAAATTAACAAAAACGATTACCACAAATAGTTAGTTAGTTTAGCCAGCATTTTCCTTTTATTACCCAGTATGTGTCATTTTCAACAGTCATGAATATCTTTGAAAAAACTGACGCTTGATGAAAAAAATGTTTAAATCATTCTTACTTATACTTACAGGGACAGATTGGGATGTATTTGCTAGAGATGCTAAGGCTTGTCTAGGGCCAGAAAATCTTAACATTATGACACAACAAGAAAAGTATTTTTTGGATCTAAAAGACCGGAAAAAAAACCACCTTAAGGCTGAGATGCAGCATCTAAGCACGCTTGTCCAGTATGCAGTAAAGAAGAATGAACCATCAACTTAAAGTTGAAAATAATTTTGATGCTCGAGCTTTCGTTTCATTGTTGCCCTCTTATGACAAAAAATTTAGAAGTTTTAACCTTGGAAATCATAACTGCCAACAACTGCTTGCTGTCTTAACAGCACTGACACATTGTACTAACTTTGATTCCATTTGGTTTTTTTGCTTGCATGATATTTTATTACCTACTTGTGCTTGCTTAGTATACTAATTATATTTTCTTTTTTATTGCAGGTCAATACTACTTTTATTAAAGAAAAGACTGTCAATTATTACGCTACTGTTATCTATTTTTCTATTGTTCTTGTATTAATAATTAAGTTTCTTGTATTTTTATGCAATAAAATTATGTTTTTGTTGGGTTTCAATTATCCCCATCATAAGAAAGCTGCACCACAACAAGGAGAGTACTACATTATAGTGGAAATTCATCACTTTTAGGAGACTACATCCATCGACGAAGCATTCTAGCAAGGACATTACATCCTAAAACAGATCTAATATCTTACAATAACAAAACGATGAGCAACCGTCAATATAAGCCTTACTGTTTGAAGCTTACTCTTAATCCTAGCAGTTTCTGATTTGTCTACCTAAAATATTTCTGTTTATAAGCTTAGTTATCTATACATCTATAGCAAACACTGAATTATCTTTTATTGATGATCATTAACAAGTGTGAACAAAACTTAAGTCTGCAGTCTGAATGCTCACTTGAATATGTTGACAATATTGACTACAAAGATGAGTTTCAAACTGAAAAAGTAAACATAAGTAAAGAGTTCGTAAAAGCTATTGTATGCACATTGTTCCTGAAACTGGTTGTACGTTGGTGATTGCATCAAGCAAACATCTGGTTTTGATATGCCCATATTCTGCAGTTTTCTCCATATTTGGTGTCTTGTTCAGTACTAATTAATATGACTTGATGAAGTAATTTGGTTTTTCTGTGATGCAATCAAAAAATCTAAAAGGATCAATAGAAAATTGGTTGATCTATCTAATCTATTTTATGCATTGCTAATCTAGTTGATCTTTTGTGTTATTGTTTTATCAAGATATGATATTGTCTTCTATCACATCAGGTATAGCAGTAAATGATAAATTATCAGTTGTTTTTTGATGAACATGTTTCACAAACGAACAATGAGTATTCCAAACGCATTTTTTCTTATCTGTAGATGCTTCTATTTCAAGAATTTCCCCAATTAGTGCTGCTGTTGTTCACGGGATGTTTAGTTAGACAACGTCAAATATGACTGTGGTCGTATGGTAGCAAAACATACTTGATTGAGCAGGATGACCCCATGGATTGGGGCAAATTCTCGGTTTTTGTAGTTCCAAGTAGCAGCCTTTGCACTACGCCATCTGATGAATTACTCGCAACAAATGGGCCATTGGCTTGTTGACCCAACATACACCTTCATGTTGCATCTGTAAAAGGTTTTAGCATCGGCTCAAGCAAAGATTTTTGTTCCATACTTCATTTGGAAGAACTACTGGAAGGTTAGATCAAGGGCTTATAGTTTGGATTTACATTTTATTGACTATTAATTCACAAATCTGTTGCAATTATAACGGTGTCTAGGTCTACACAAAAAATTTCAAACTATGAGTACACTTCATAAATATTTTACAGGACTTCGAGCGAACTCCCATAAAACTCAGTCCTTACACTGGACAATCTGGGATTTAAGAGATTTATAATTTAGGCAAAAGGAGACATTTAGTTTCTGCTGGTTGTAGAGGACAATATCTTTCTTCTCTAAAGTGTTAAGATAGGTTTTGATATTTCTGGTTTTTTGTTTTTCTCTTCCTTCGGAGATTTTCTTTTTTTAAATTTGTTTTAGGGAACATTGTGTTAAAGTCTTAAGGTATGAATACTGGGAACTTCATTTTCAGTTTGTTTTGTAATTTTCTGTTATACTACGTGACAAAATCGTCAAATTAACGCTAATCTCTTGAAAAGTCACAAACTACCGAATTGATTTTATAAAATTATTAATGAGAATCTTGAGCTTTATTCCCTAATTTTGTCACCTAGTGTATTATTACGTAAAGAGTTGCATTTCTCAGTAACAGACTATTTATAAGTATGTATTGTTTCTTATGCATCGCTTTAAATTATTTCCAGTTGTTTCTAGCACATGCTTAATGTTAATTTTCCTGCCAATTTCATTAACGCTATGTTTAAGAGAATGCATAACACAAGAAGGTTACTACAACATAAGCAGATGTGAGGATATTACTTGCTCTGCTATGACGTCGAATGAGCAGATAAAAGAAAACAAATGCTACTTTAGTTCAACGTGGTTCATTTTCAAGATAAATTGAGATTTTAGAATTTAGACACTAGAAACTGTTAAACTCAAAAATCATTAAGATCTTTACCTCAATTGTAAAGAATAAAAAAAAGTTTAATATGGCTTTGCCCTTACGAAACATTTTACGGTCTTAAAACGGTACATATTTTGAGTAATAAGATCGAACCATTAGACGGGCTTACCATTTCTCTCTCGTTAATTGCCATCTATATTTGTTATTGTACTTAGAAAGGTACCAGCCAGCCTGATCTCTAGAAAAACTAACAAAATGCCCAGTTCTTTGCAATCTGTATGTCTGTCGTATAATCACTGATTTGGTCCCTATGATCTACCTAAATAGTATGTCTATGCGAATTCCAGTCTGTCTAAACATCGCAAGTAAATGAATTAAAAAGAACTTCCATTAAACACCGTTTTTCATTAGTCAATTTGCATCTAGAATATCCTGGGTCTGTAAAAAACAATTGCATAGTTGTTGCAAATATTCCCAAAAAGTGCTTTCACATTCCTAAATGGGCCAAAACTTCTACTTTCATTTATTTGCAGTGCCTGACTTCTAAAACCTGAATTCATCTTGGAACTGAACCACGTTGAACCAAAGTAGCATTTATTTTGTCTTTTATCTGCTCAGTCAATGTCATATTGGAGCAAGTAATTTCCTCAAATATGTTTGCGTCGTAATAACATTGTTGCGTTGTGCATTCTCTCAAATATAGTATTATTGAAATTAACAAGGAAATCAATATAAAGCGTGGACTAAAAAGAATTGAAAAGAGTTTAAAAGCTTTGCATAGAAGACTACGCATCTTAAGGAAACAGATTTTTTATTGGTTAAGAAATACAACTCTCTCGGGGGTTGGGTGCCTACCGAGCGCGTCTCCAGGTGGCGGATAGGAGGACGGTCTGGGTTCTTAAAAACTCTGACTAGTAGAGACGAGTAGTGAAACTCCAGGTTTAAAAGTTCCTGAATGGCTCATCGAAAGTCTCTACCGCGGACCAACCCACCTCTTCACTGACCAGTGGTCACTTCAGTAAGTCTAGAATTTATGAATATTATTATTAATAGTATGATCAACTAATTAACTTTCAGTTAAATTTAATTCTTCCAAGAGGTCTAATCAAAGTTTTGTTTTATCTATCATAATCATGAACGATTCTTTTCGAGTTCATGAACATAAAAAAAAGCTCTAAAGAAGACTCCTTCCAATATCTCCAATAATTTTTGCAAACTAATTATTTTGATTCTGGCAGGTTGTTGTAAATGATTTCGTTTTTTAGCCATGTACCTTCATTGCTGATCTTTTTACTTTGTTGGTGAGAAAGTAGTTTCAATCGTTTTACAAAAAGTAATTCGTCATCACACTTTCTTGAAAAGTCTTCTCTAAATCTTCAGGTCTTTGTTACGGGCCTTTGGGCCTGCTCCGATAATTGACCAATTGGTAACAAAGATGTCTCGACAAGTTTTGGTCCATGAATAAGAAGCTTGTGTACAGTAGCCGAAATGCTGCACCACGAGTATTTTTCGACAATACCTATCTCTGCAGTGTTTCAAATTTTACCGGATCAATACGAAATCCGCTTGAAAGGGTAATCAGTATAATATGAAATTTTTTTATTAAATCACGATCTATTCCTGTTATAGACGCCGATGTATCACAGTTTTCAAAAATTCGCCTCGCGGTGTTTCCGTCGTTACTGCTTCCAAAGTCTGGCTTAGGCATGTCTACTAATAAATTCATTTTGTCGCGAAACTCTTTCTGAATTCTGCTTTTGTTTTTAGAAACGATTGTCTTTGGCACTCAAAGCACCTAATCCAACCATGAAGTATTGACAGTCCAAACTGCAAATAGGAAGACTGAATTTTCAGATTTAACCCTTTATCTATTTCATTGAACTGTTTTGAAATTGCGCCACACAAATAACATTTTTGTGTGGCTTTTGTGTCTATTAACGCGTTACAAATCTTTCCGTCAATCATTGAAAAAATTAATTGGTGACTTACAATAACATCAACGTTTCCTAAGTTAATCAGAGTAGATTGTGATAAGTTGATCTGATCGTCAATATATGATTTTTCTGTTGTGGAAAGTTCAGTGCTTTCTCTTTTAAATCCCATCCTTATCGGTCGGCAGTATCTTGTCGAGGATTTTGCCAAAAAATGGTTTTACTGCACCGTAGGTCCCCATTATTAATTGCAGTGGAACAAGAGAAGATAAAAGAATTGAGGAATCAGTAGCTTCACTTTTGCTGTGCTTTTGTTTGTAAGGATTCAAGCCAGAACTCCCATCGAATCCTCACTTATAGACCAATTCCAATTCTAAATTATTTGAAGAAGAAGATATCTGAGCGATTATTACTTCATTAAGATATTTTATCAAACGACTCCAATTAGAAGTCTCTACGGTGAAGCAGATACGCTCGTTACATGCCCAGGCTTCGTCTACGAGTCTTATCAGGAATGGATTTAGCTATTAGTATTTTCCACCGATTGTATTTCTTTGTTAATGTTGATACAACCGGCACCACGCGTTTGATTAATCTTTGGGCAATCTTATATTGTCTATTCCTCGCCTCACCATCATGAGAGTTACACCGTTTAGGAAGCATAGATCTTGTGCCAGTTCTCTTTAAGAAAGTTTTATACCACACGTTAGTCTTTTTTCTGCTCGTGAAATAAATAATAACCAGACATAACCTCAACATATAATATCGTTCGCGTCGCCCACAGCGATCGATTTTCGAACCAATTCGTATTTTGCGACTGATCGATCGAGCTAGATGACCTACTCTCGATGCAGTGTGATGTCACGATTTTTAGACTATTACGATTGTCTCGTAAGCTGCCAGCTGATAGTTGACGTCGGAAAATATACCGACGCGCTGTTTCCGACGAGTAAATAAACCAGAATATTTATGTGTACAACGAACGACGGTAGATTTAATTCATAAAATCATAACCATCTTAAAAAGTACTGCCCTGTAATTCAACAACAGCGATCGGACATATTTTGCAACGTGACGGTGTCGGATTACAGCCTACGAGGCAACGGCTACGCCTAAGACACGTAGTGTGATGTTACTCGTTCATTCACATGCATTCAAGATCGATCACGGATAATCGGTCTGGTCGCGCTGTTTGAACCCTGCCTTAGTGTTCAAAGTATTTTTTTAAAGATAATCCACGTTAGATTAGCAAAAAAATTTAAAAAGAACAAGAATCTCGAAAAGGGACCAACTATATAGTTTGTCCCTGTACAGAATCAGTGCGGTTCGTGGTTCAGAAATGTGAAGGTTGCAACCTTTATGAGTATCATTATAAAGCTGCATATGATGGACGGTTTGAATTCGATTAGCAAGCCAGAGGCATTTTAAGTCTGAACAACAGAGCACAACAAGCCGTTAGATGTTCACTCGTGAGACAACAAAATCATAAGCCCGTCCCCACGGCGTGAGCCCGCTTAACTGAAACGTTGTCTGAGCTTACTCAAGAATCGATACACACCTTTATGGAACACAGCTAAAATGAAAGGCGTTACTCGCCATAGCGTTCAATGTAACTATTCGGTTTGCACACGTCTTGCAAAACAATCTTATACTATTCAGCTTATGAATGCAAGTTCAAGTATTATGCCGATAGCATGTGTTTGTGGTATGATGCTGGGAGTTGTGAAAACCTGCAAACCATAGTATTGACCGTCCCTTCCTATACTGATTGCTACTTTCTATATTAATCGCTGACTGGAAGTACATATTTTTGAAGATTGTGGCACATAATTACATATTTTTATTGAAGAAATTCCCAGACCTCAAGGAGGAATTTTTAGAAATATATATCTTTCCGCTTAGAAATTACGAGGCCCTGTTCCGGGAACTTTTAAGGACCCTGTATATTAGATCGATACTGATGCTGAAGGAAAGAATTAATTGTTATTTAATTATTATATGCACTGTGCTTATAAGTACAAATTTGCAAATTCTAGATTCTTCCAAAAATCTTTTCTTCTTCCATTTAAAACTATTTGTTATTTGTTTAAATACATTTTAATCCAAGATACGTTTGGGTATTTTTTTCCAATCTATTGGTTTATCTTCAATCGTCCTATAAAATCTCAGCACGTAAAAGGTAAACCTACTGTATATTGGCCATGTGGTATTTACGGGGGAAATTCCGAAAAATCTGGCATTTCATTTTTTATATAATAAAACAATAGTATCACAAATAAATCCTGAACAATGACTATGAAATAACGATTAGCATTTTGCATGTGAATGTTTTGATTTAAGTACTAATTCGTACATATAATTCACTCGGTATTTATATTAACAGTAATTTTCCTCAATGTTCTTACTATTATTGTATTGAATTTAATTAAATTGTATTGTCTTGTATCGACTTAAAATTACTTTAAACAACGTAAATTTTTTCTTATGCTAATTTTTACTGACTACATTTTACAATTCAGCTATTTCAATGATAACCAGTTTTAGTTAACAAGATTTATTTTGTAAAAAAATTATATGAATTATTACTTTATTAAAATTTTTCTATCAACAAATTTTCAATGTTTAGTTGCAGTGTTAATTTAGATTTTCAGGAGTAGGTAAGTCTCAACAATTTTCTAACATTCTTTAACTATCGAATCGACAAATATAGCATGAACCGACAACTGGCTTACGTCCTTTAGTACCCTGAGAATGAACGGCACTGGTTGATGTTGGTGGTGCTCTTACAATTGGATGACCAAGCATTGATTCAATGCAAGTCTCGTTGAAAATATTTTTACTACATGGGGCATTTGTGATCTGGATTCTATGGAAGGCATTGCCAGGCTTTTTCCAACTTCCTAATAGAAGGTTCGGCGGCTGTGCGAAGAGTTCTTAGCCAAAGGGTTGTTGAATTTATAAATTATATAACTAGCGAAGCATGCTACGTCAATCATATTATAGTACACATCGAGGGGTCATCACATGTTCTGCATTTTGTGGAATAATGCGTTATCATTTTGTCCACGTTATCAACACCGCCTTTCGTACTGTTGTAATACTGGATGATTTCCAGTTTATTCTTGGCCCCATTCACACTCTCATCACTATGCATAGTTGACAGCAAGATTACGGATTTATTCTTCTTTGGCACATATGAACACATTGTAACTTTTCCCTCTTCAGCAAATCCAAAAACCAACGATTGTGGTTCACTCTTGGCGTTGGCTTTCATTTCTGGTGTTATACATGCCTTATTTTGCTTCAAAGTTCCCACAATCGACAAATTCCACGAAAGCAGTAATCGTGCTAGCGGCAACGTGCAAAAAAAGTTATCCATAGTGACTCCCTGAATTTTTGTACCGAATGGTCAAATCCCGCATGACTCGTTCGCCCTGGTTGATTTCTCGCCCTGATAGTGACTTTCCAGTATATATTTGACCCGTAAGTGGGTAAGAGTTGTCAGCGTCACAAATCCACCAAATTTTGATCCCATACTTCGCTGGTTCAAAAGGCATGTATTGGGTGAATTTTCTGCTTCCTCGAAATGGAAAAAGCTGTTCATCAGTGACAACACATTCTGATGTAACGTAATGGAGTCGACGTACTCGTTATCAAATCGAATGAATCGACTTATTTCGCAAAATCGGGTAATAGGTAGGATTGGTCTATATAGTGGGTATGCATCACATCTCCAAAGTTCCCGTTCCCGCTCAGAACTTGAATGGCGTACACCGGCAGTAACTAGTATTCCTAAATATCTATTAAATTCCTCTGGAGTAAGTTCACGACATGTCTTTTTTTCTGGACGTTCTGCGTTCCATTTATCATAAACGCTTTTGGCTTTTCTATTTGTTTCTTTTATTATAATGGTGCACATCACATCAGAAAAAATACACTTGAACACATCATGAGTAGAAAGTGTCTCCGTGGATTTCACTGGCCCAGGCCGCTGACGAAAAATATTATGCTGGTCTTGTTCGTCAGAAGCACTTTCTTCATCTGCATAAGTATCATGGATATCTTCTTCATCATCCGAATCAAGTTCAATTCGTATATTTGGGTCTACAAAAACGTCTTCCACATCTGATACTTCCTCATCCACCTAAAATAATTTGATATTGTTTACAAATACAGTGGTCGCCGCTTATACCGTCGCCTGATATACCGGAACGCCGGTTATGTCGTCCAAAATCGCCAGGGACAGAACGAATTGTGGTTTTCAATGTATTTTTCGCCGCTTACTTCGTCCACGTTGACGGATATATCGGCCAGGAGATCGTGGTTGCTGCGACGGATATATCGACCAAATGAAGCGGGTCAGGCCACCTCGCCGGATATATCGGCTACTGAGGGGCGTGAGAGGGTTTTGTTTACAGTTTGTGTGACTTACTATACCCTCTCTCTCACTCTACCTGCGTGTTTGTTAGTTCGGTAGTATACATCGATCGATCACAACGTGCGGTTCAAGTTCTGAGTGAGTTCCAGTAGTTTACTATGGCTTCCCATAAACGCACCGGTAAAACAACTGCGGAAAAACTTGTCATTTTAAAACGGTTCGACGAACTGCCAGCCAATATTAGTTAACGAGATGCAGCTGGGAGACTCGGTATAACGAGGACAACGTTGGCAGATCTTCTAAAACAGCGCACGACCTTGAGTGTGCACAGTGAGTCAGGTAATTGAGTTAGAAAACGGAAATGTAAAAGTCACGTTACAGACAAAGCTTTACTCATTTGGTTCAGGCAAGCTTCGTCAATGAACGCTCCCATAAATCGTACGATTCTGATACAAAAAGGTAATGAGCTGGCAAAGAAAATGGGAGAGAATATCGATATAACTGACGGTTGGTTGACACGGTGGAAAAATCGTCATGGGATAGTTTACAAAAAGTTGCATGGCGAAAAGCAACATTAAAGTCCTACAACAGAGGGGGGGTGCTCGCTGTCGCGCGGGGTGTGATCGGGTTGAGTCCTTATCCCATGTTCTTCAAGGATGTCCGTCCACCCACTGGCCACGGATCCGGAGGCACGACCATCCAGCCAAACTTATAGCTGATGCGGCCAGAAATCAAGGGTGGACGGTAGAGATGGAGCCAAATATCTGGGACTCCGAAGGTATCAGAAGAAAGCCAGACCTCCTATTAAAAAAGGAGAACAATATTATAATCTCTGACATTGCTGTACACTGGGAGGGCCCAAGACCAGTGCAATTAGCCGCAGACTCAAAAATAAACTATTATTCAAGTCCCCCTTTTATTGAAGCTTTACGAAGTGATAAATTAAAGCCGCTCGTCATTGGCAAGAGTAAAAACCCCAGATGTTTCAAGGGAGTCAAAAGTCTGCCAGTTGCCTACTCAAGTAATGGAAACGCCTGGATGACTGCATCGATT
>VTPC01007564.1:0-17159 GCA_011009095.1 Ignelater luminosus
TCCGTATGTGTTTTATTTTGGCTCAAGATGAAGAACAAGGACAAGACTTACATCCCATACTTACACTGCCAGTACGTGTGGAAGAAAACTTTCAAAATGGTTAAAAGGTGAAAAAGATGAACAATACGTACCCGACCTGTTTTGCACGACAAAAGACTTTTTTGTTTCTCAAACCCTGAAAAGATGTTACATTGATCGAAGCGGCGGAGTGGAGGCAAACCGGCATCGAATTCTTTGCAGCCTTTGGCGTCTAATGGTGATCCATACATCTGCAGTACGGTACATCATGCACAGAATGTTCTAACTCAAGAGGAACTATATAGTCTTGTTTACTTTCTGGACATATCTAAAACCAAAGGTGAATTACTGGGGTCAAGACTAAATAACGAAATCTTTTCAAGGAAGATGTCCGAATTACTTTGTTTCACATTCCTCCTAAACAGTTTCAGCCGCAGCTTAGAAAGGAAAGCGACCATGTGTTCTGCAGCTATGTAGATAAATGCTTTTGAAATCAAACATGCCCCGCAATAATGGCAACTACTCGTAGCCTCCCTGAAATTAAACCTCAAGCGATGTTGATACATAACGGAAATTGATTTTCATTTAAGTATTCCTAAAACCTCGACAACCTAAAACAAGTATTAGACTGATTTCGTTACAACAAGTACGACTAGAATCTTTGTGATAACTTAAAGGTATAGTGTCTATGATGATGGGTTTACCACTGGACTATATGAAATACTGTTGTTTTTTATGTGCATGAGACAGCTCAGCAAAGACTTTGCCTTACATAAAGATATACTGGCCTCAGAGGAAACTGCTGAAGGTTCGTTCGTACACATCAGAACTAGACTGGGCTGGATCAGTTTTCAAGTACTTGACTGACAAATTGTTTTGATTCATCGGATCGAAAATTTAAAAAGAGACGTTTGTAAGTTTTTAGATCCGTAAGGTGTTCAGAAACAAAATGTTTGACAACTTGCTTCAGAATAACGAGAGAGCTTGTAACGGGAAAATGCCCAAAAGTATGTACGAGTCCCGTCATGACCAATGGCTGATGTTAAATCCCGTAGCTCACGCCGCAGATGGGGTGGATTCTCAAATAAACTTACCTAAGCACACACAAAGAAAAGCTCACCGATTTCTAAAACTCTTACTAGACTGATAGATGTTCACAAAAGAGGGCGCCAGCAGTCGTAGATTGAAGGGTTCGGATGGTCGGTCACGCGACTGCTCGTGAATCCGACACCCTGTATATAGGTTTCTTACGAAACCTCACTCTGTGTGTAACTTACCTCGTGGAAGCTTTATTAAAATTCGCTCTAACGTTTCACAATCGAGACTCAACACAAAATAAAAACTATATAAACACGTGATTTGTCTTAAATAATTTTGCCGAGGAAGTCCTCTGAAGGCTTCCTTCTTTTAAAATAATCAAAAAAAGAAATACAAATTAGTATTAACTTTTCTCTTGAACAAAGGTATGTAAACTTTAAGTGAAATTTAGAATAAGCCCCACCGTGCTTTTTAATAGCCAAAGGAACAAAAAAACAAAATTAACGCTGCTTCGTCTGGACCAGGGATCCACTTACAAAAAAAACAAAATACAAATAATAGACCTTTCTTGCATTTATTATTAAACAATAGTAATAAAAAAATGAATTAAACACACAAACATGAATATATAAAAAACACTACGAAAGAATGTCAATAAATAGTGTGAATTGATTTCTTTACTGGAGAACAAAGTTGATAAAATAATGAGAAAATAAAAATAAAAACAAGTTATTACCATAAACAAAAAGAAATGATTCTGTTACGTTAAAATTTCAAAATATGAAACAAAAGCTCAAAATTCAAGTATTAAATTAATTTAACCAAGATAATCTTGACAAAAAATTTTTAAGTAGCAACAAATGAACTTTATATCTAATAACAAAGAAACGGTAGCCAAAAGTTATTAATTATGTTGCAACAATTCAACAAACACCAGCTAAAATTACCTGGGAACGTTCCTGTTGCAAATTAGTTAAAAATATTGATCATAAAAATAATAATTTTATAAGAGAATGAGAAGTTAATCTTGTCTAAGCAAAGTTTTTGTACAAAATGTTTCACAAATTCAAAGTTCTCCTAGTCTTTCACCAAGTGAAACAACCATTAAAAACTCAAATAACAAAACAAAATAGGTCTTTCTTACGTATAAATGAAATCTTTCTTCCAGATGGTATGTGCAGGTCTCGGATTCCCAACGACAGCAGCCCATCCAGATGATATACGGCGCAAAATTCCACAATCGCCGGGTCTCACCAATGTTCAAGAAAACTTAGGTTCCAAGGAACAATCACTTTCATTAACGTTAAACAAGAAACACAAGAACAAAATCCAAGTGTTTATACACAAACTTTAAAACTGAAACCACTTTGAGTCTCAAATGCTCTTCGATTTATTTAATCTATTAGGTTCACGGAGCTTCCAAGGTGTAATACACACAGTTCGATTCTTCACGGGGCGGGCAGTTTCTGTTCTCAACAGACCATTAAACGTTGCACCAAAGGGACCAAAATTGTTGCGTTTCTACCCTCTACAAGTTTTATTTCCTGGCAAATGCCAGCATAACTTTAGATGAAGCTGAACCGCTTCCCACAATAACAACTATTCGAAGTATCACTTTTTGGTAAACAAACCGATTTTCTTCCGTGAATAACACGACAAAGACCCAATGAAACCCGGATTTCTCGAGTCCGATTTTTTTTTCTTATACTAAGAGAATCGCTTAACTTGAATTAGGTTTGTAACCATTTAAGGGTTTGTAGAGGCAACGCCGAAAAAAAATATGCCCGCACGTCGATTCGAGTACGCAACTACCAACGTAATCCCTATTCTCCCTGCGTCTCCTGTCACGCAGCTTGCGCTTACCGGAGTGGGGTTGGGAAGCCAGATGCACGACCTAACAGGTCAAAATGCAAATATTCTTACGAGGCAATGAAAAATTCCACTCCTTAGATTTTCAGCCTGAACCTGACTTAACAAAGACTGTGTGACTCCAGCATTCGCGACTAAGATTCCAGGAACCTTTCATTTACGTCTGGATTTTGATATTGGAAAAATAACAAAAGGCACGTCCGCTGGAGCCCAGAAGTCGAGACCACAAAGTTATCAATTCTTTAAAATAAAATTTTAACAAACATCCGTTCATAGAATGAAATAATTTAAATATTACTTGTCAGAAAAACAAATATCTGAACAAAATTGAGAGACAGGGGCGGATTTAGTGCGAATTTTAAAATAACATTACAAGCTTGGAGCTAACTAGCTTCTTCGGGAGTGTCAGGACAGAAAACTGGCTCAGTACATGTCTTTTATGTATCACAAACTTGGCTATAATATATTCTTGGATATACACCTTCTCCATTACCATATGCATTTCTTCCCCGACGTTACGAGGAATGCTTTCATCCCGAGATTCTAAAGATGAGAACACAATATCAAAGAAGAAAGTCCACTGACATGTTTGTATTGCCAACGATGATCCTAGCAACTACACAAACAATAGGCAAAGAGATGTCAGAAAAAGAAGCAGACGTTTATTGCTGTGTATTGCTTATACTTATTATTCTCTTACTGATAAGTACTATACTAAGAAACCATAGTACATATAAAGCTTTACTGTCATATTCATGTTTAGCACTCTGATATTATCAAGAAATGGTTACTTACATCTCAGAGTTTCGACTTTTGGCAAAATTTATTGTCCAATGAAATCTGCGTAAAGTTTCTTTAGGTTACTTGGTAAACCCATAAAGAAGACCAAGTCGAAACTTTAGGTAAGTTAGATATAAAGCAGTTTGAGTTTAACTAGGTAGAGTTTGAAAGGAAGTGTGATAGGGAAGAATTTGTGCTTGAAAGTCAAATTAAAGCTTGGATGCCACATTTATAGTAATTCAACCTAAGCTGCTGATTGATAACATAGATTAAACCACATGACACTTTGAAATTGAGTTTTTGAGCCAATCGTACATAATCTGTGTGCATCCTTGTTTCTATAATATTGTATGATGATTAACCAAACTTGGAAGAGTTTATTCTAATATTTACAATCATCTGGACAACTAATGAATTTCCAACAATTAAATCGATTTAAAGATTTTAGTGCCATATTCCAGGCTAATCAAAAAATTCATGGCCTGCAGATAAGGTCTTTGAAATAAATTATGGCATTGATTTCCTGGTAATTCTACCCGTTGAAATTTTTTTTTAGATTTAATTTCAGTTTTGAAAAATTAGTCAATGTTCACTTACTTTAAAGGTTCAAATATGTCTCTGTGGTATCATATCCCTACAGAATTGTATAAAAACCTAATTTCTTACACAGATTACTCTGAGTGAGTTGGGAAATCACCAGTATCACTGATCAGTGTTTGATATTCACAGTAATGGATCAAACTGTAATATAACATAATGAAATCAGTTCGAAAAAGATAAGTATTTTAGAATAAGCTACTGATTGGTTTTTTTTTTCAAAATGACACAAACAGCAGCAGTTTTTTAATTGAAATACCTCCAGCACGTTTGGGCTTAGTACTAGAGGCTCAAAACTACAAAACCAACCCATCATATTTTGACATCTCAAAACACAAACCTTCCTCGTAGCAGAAGAGTAGAAACTCGATAAACGCAGTTTCCTAGTAACGCATTATCTGTTAATCACAAAATACGTGTATCGACAACAAGTGAAAGAAGTAACAATCTCCAAACAGTATCAGAAAATCTCGTTTACCAATAAATTTCTGATAGTTGATGACATACAAGTCCTGGGAATAGGAAAATAAGTTAATTTCCACATCAACCTTAGATTATAGTACAAAAAAAAGGTTAGAACTAACAAATATGGTAAACAAATTCACCCTTAATGTCAATTACTGGTATTTCCACAAATTGTTCCACGTTATTAGCTCAAAGTCATCACACCAAAAGTGACAAGGGATACCATGGTTCTGCTTTAATCTGAGTTCTTTCACCATACCCACTTTAATATCATGATTCTGAACCTATAATGTTGAACAATTTCTGAGAATTAAGAGTAAATTTGTTTACCGTAGTCTCCATTTTTGCGAAGCAATTACCTAACATTTTCCACATTTTGGCCAAGATGCCGATTTCAAAATTAAGTTTTTCTTGTTTAATAATACTTCTATCCAATTCTGATACAAGTCGTACGATTACTTATTGAAATAATAAATTATGCAGGACTTTAGGGGCGCAGTGTATAAAGGTAACCTAAATTAATAACAAACAGGTGGGTGTGCACAATGTTTGTTTATTACTACTTGTCAGCTTTTTAATCTGAAATACTAGGTGGATATCATTTTTCTTTTTATGACGAACAGGTTACTATTACTATCATTATTATCATTATTATTAGTTAAAAGTGGCGGCACAAATTAATATTTAATACAAATCTCTTCCGTTAAATCATTTTTCTTAACAATAAAAATCAGTTTACACAAAATAGATAAGCGCTTATAATAAATATCCTAAACATAAATATATGTTTTATAATAAAACATCTGACATAAATTATTTCTTACAATTCCTTGTTTAGTGTAATAATAAGTAACAGTTAATAAGTTAAACTAGATATCTATCCTTGAATTACAAACAATATACCAAACAAAATAAATTTAATTTTCTCATTAAATAAAAAAGATATCTCACGGTTTTCATAGTTTATAATCAATTATCAGGAAAAGCATGATGCAAATTTTAAACATGCAGAAGGAAGTTCTTGCAGAATTAACCTGGAAATTATGCGAAGTGGGTATGCTACAACATAAAAAACACACTTTCTATTAAGTTGTTCAGCGACTGTCACCGGCAAAAATACCGCTTTGCGTATATTATGCATTTTATTTCTGACTCATTCTTATTAGATAATTGACCTTTGCACAACAAGTAGGTTTAGTTCAATCAGAAAAACATAATTACCGTCATTAAGATTAAACTAGAAATATTTAGAAATGTAGGGCAAAACTAAGCAAATTGAATTAAAACATACATTACGTACTAGTAATTAACAATAATTACAAACGTAATGAGCAGAAGATAACTCAGATAATAATAATTAATAATTTTATATTGTATCACTTTATAAAAATTAAAACGTCGTTTAAACAATTTGTAATTAAAACACTTATTTTAATTGAATCTTAATTTACGAGTTATGTAAAAGAAGAATATTTTCATAATCTAGCCAACATTGCACCATTGATCGGCCGAGTGCCGGTAGCATGCTGGCTATGCTGCGCTATTGCTGACCATGCCACACTGCTGCTGGCCATTATTGTTAGCGGTTACTCTAAGTTGGAAGTTGTGTCGTAGCTAGCAAGACGACGAATGTAGACGCCAGGAGAGCTTTAAAGGCACATATGTGTAAGAATATTTATTCTCTAAAATGCTAGTAATTCTAAAAATTGACATCTGACTGGTAACCAGTTTGGCAGGTTGTGTTTTCTAAAGGAATATTTCAAGTAAAGAAATTGCTATTAGTTTGTGATTTGCTCGCAAGATGATGTAGTTAACGATTTTGAATATCTTGAGATTGCCGAGTCTTAATCCTAAGGTGGGATTTCAATAGTCCTGTTCTTTGCTTTGTCTTCCATGCAAGAAATGAATCACGAGTTAAGGTTCAAATTGTTTTTGATTCCTATTTGGCAAGTGTATCACCTCTTTTATTTCTATATGCAGTTCTAATCTCCAATTTCTCCAATTTATTCAACAGAGGTGAGCTACATATGTAAGTCATAGCACGGGTAAACTGAGATTATAATAACCTCTCTTTCGGTTCTCGTCGTTTGGTATTTCCAGACAGTTAAAGTTTAGAATTCAAGATTTTAGCATTTCCAGAACGTGAATCGCAAGATTTAGGGTCTACTTAGCTACTTTAGAGTTATTGTCTATGGTGAGCACAAAATTGGTGTAGTTTCTTCTTTTGTTTTAAAGTTTTTATTTTTGAAAGTTGTCAAGATGGATAGGTTTGAATCTTTCAACTATAAGGTTAGAGCAATATAGATATTCTTTTTCTTTTAATATTATTATATTATTTTCTAATATTTGTCATTAAATAAGTCCTCAAAATTATATTACCTACACTTCTTAGCGATCTTTACTAGAAAAGAGCAACAAAACTTAGATATACGTTTTAGGAAGAATCTTCGGATATTTGCCTCTATAGGTCGTAGCCTCCTTCATGGTTAACTAAATTATTTTTGGTGCTCACGTCGAAGCAGATTTACAGTTCTAGTGCTGTAGACGCAGAGCAGGTAGCAGACGCCGATTACTACTAAACTAAGGTTAAACTTAATAAAAATTTATTGAAAATGTGGCAGTCAACCAAGGTTACCAGAAGAACATTAAAGAATAAACACTTGAGGAAATTGGTACTTACAAGGATATTAAAGTTCTGAATAAAAAACCGTTTTGCATCTTCATTTCATTGAATCTTCAAGGATTTCCTTTTATTCTTAATAGGAGCTTTAACAAATCTGCGCTATTACGAAAACGTCCAACAAAACGTTCACCTCAATGGTGGTTTCTGGATGTCTATAATTCTATAATTCAACATGACTGAGACGTTCTACTTATATGTTAGGTAAGTTGAAAAAGGGGCTTGATAAAATGTTAAATTTGGAAGTTGTCCATCCTTTGACAAGTTCTTGACTATCTTCTGTGTTTTTAATTAAGAAAGCCGAAATAAGGTTTGTGTTTGATAGTTGAAAATTAAACAAACTAATGGAACGACTTGAAATCTATATTTTGACAAATCTCTTTAAAGGGGGATTCTTATGAAAAGACCGTCTTTAATGTACCATCTAGGAGACTCTTTGAAATAATGTTTACGCCCTTTGGTTTAAACAACGTTCCCCAGACGTTTTGCTTTATATGTATGTCTTGATGATATTGATATCACAACTCCAATCTGAAGATTTTATCTGAGGTACCATATGAGCGATTGAAGAAGGGCAATGAAGAAACGCAAAATCTGTTTACCTTCACTTACTACTTAGAGTTTCCTAAAGATCACTAAGATCTTTGTTACAGAGGTGAAACGTTTGGTGCCATAGTGTCGTGGTTTATTACATCGTTTTCAACTTTAAGGAACTTTTTTTCATTCAATTAAAGGAAACTTTTAGTGTCAGCTCCTGCCGATTGGCTTAGGCTCGACTTAAAACTAAACACTAGTTGTAGTATAGAAAAATAATTAAGATAAATACGCAAGATAACAGAAAAACTCTGTAGTAGTACAATTAATTAAACTGGTTTTTGAGTATAGGTACTGAAAATCTAAAAACTAGTCTAGGTACACCTACCTACATTAATATTTGTAATAATTCACAGCGTTGGCGTCGTGTCTGAAATAAAGGCACCTACTTGATTTGAAATACTTATTTTTAACATTATAATAACGCATAAAAAAGCTTGAGAACTGAAGAATGTTATGATCTATAAAACGTTTGACCACAATAAACAAAACATAAAAATGTTGCAAGAAACCGATTTAAGTAACAGGTTCATGCAACATCACTGCGTGGTTGTTAAAGAATGACAATCGAAAAGCTCGAGTTTTGCAAACAATAGCTGACCTAGAAGCACGAATATTTTTCCTGTTTGTTTACAAGAAGCGCAGGTGTAGGTATCGAAAGCATCCCACTAGAGTAATATAATATGAAAAAGAAAAAAAATCGAATATCAGTGCAACCAATCAATTATTATTTAAATAAACTAGTACAAATAAATCATTCTTACGTGCACTTTATAGAAATACATAAATACCGTTTTTCTAGTGATCACGTTTGGTTTATTAACACGTTCTTCTGTATTTATAGGTATGTGACAGACTATTTAGCGGTAAAGAACGGCAACTACAACCCACCCGAAGATGCTTTCCATGTAGGACCTGGATACTAAAAAGGTTGTACCTGAATTGGTTTTGCTGATTTTGTTTTGTCCTGGGTGGATATAAGTGGGTACAGTTAATTCAATTTTTTTCTTGATTTTTAGAACATTGCAATATTAACCTGATTACATTTATTAAAGAATATTCACCTAGATGTTAATAGTGTTATACGTAACTAAAGGTACTCAACTTTCTAAATTATAATAACCAAATTACTCTAAACGAAGTGAAATACGAAAACCAAGATGAATTAAAAAAAAGTTTGATTTTAAAATTGGAGAATCCAGGATTTCGGTATATAGATGATATGCGTAGCGAGCGTCTGATATTGCACAAATAAGTAACTTTAATCCTGTACGTTTGCATTGCTAATAAATGAATGTACATTAATAGAAGATCCATGGTGTTTTTGAGTCTAGAATAGAAAATTACATAAAACAGCCTCCGAGAAAAAATGGTGATTTTTTAATAGGGCACTGTGCGATGATTATTTCATATTCAAATGCAGGTGTTATGTCAAATTAATCTCAAAAGTAGTAAGTTTATATTCGTAAACAGTGAGCCGTGACAATGAATACGATTGAAGAGAAAAAATTTCTTGTGTTTGTGGATGGCGGAATCTATGATTTGGGTACAACGGCAACTTGGGCACAAATGGCAAGCAGTGTTTCGTCAACGGCCATCAGTGTTGAGGGTTACTGTTTACAAATATAAATTTACCTACCACTTTTAAGATTAATTTGACAGGATAGGTATCTGTATTTGGAATTGCAATAATCATTCTACAGATCCCTATTAAAACTCTACTAATCATTCTCGGAAACCCTGCATTAATTGAAGAAAAATCAATATCAATTGAAACAAAGTTTTCATCAGAAAAAGAAATTAAGCAGAAGAGATTTTGATATTAGCATATTGCAGCTTGTAGTGCAAGCTCAAAATGAACTCTTTGTCCGACGTAACTGTCAAAGATCTGAATGCTTCAGATTGTGCAATCTTGCAGGCTTGATTCCAATATGCTGCCCTGATAGTTTAGAGGTGTCGATGTCTGTCACAAACACACTTTTATATTGTATATACTATAACCGCACAAGATCAAAGCTATACCGCACGGGAAGTCTGAAATTGGGGCGAAATTCTTATTTTTGGTTTGGAATCCGCGCAGCCATAGTAGTTTGTGTCCAGATTCCAAAAACAGAATAAAGCTTTTAATGTTTAATATTGTTGCTTTGAATCTTACATCTAGAAGATTTGAATAGTACTGAAAGCATGATAATAAAATTTACATTGCAATGTTGAACACAGATCTATAATGAAGAATATCAAAACTTCCATTTGAAAGCAACAAGCAACTTGTAAAATTTCTGTTAATAATATTAAAAACCGATTTGTGAACTACACCAGCGACGCTTGTTTGTTAGTTCTTCTTCTTCTTCTTCTTCTTCTTCTTCTTCTTCTTGGCAAAATGTTCTCTATTTCGAGCTGTTCTAATTAGTGATTGAGTGTCCATGCCATGCCATTCTCTTCTTCCCGTGTCTTTTTTCCTTCAATCTTCCCTTCCATTATGAGTCCTAAGAAATCATATTTTTCTCCTCTGTATATATGATCTAGATAACTAGTTTTCGCTTTTTTTATTACACTCGGGAGTTCTCTGTCAGTTCCCATCATTCATAATACCTCGTTGTTGGTTATGTGTTCTGTCCAAAAGATCTTTAACATTCTTCGGAATACTCACATCTCAAAGTCTTCTATTCGTCTCATGCTGTTCACTCCGAGAGTGCCAGTTTCAACTCCAAATAGTAGTATGGAGTATATGTATGTTTTTATAAATCGATATCGCGCATCTAATGAAAAAGTAGAATTTGTGAAAAGTTTCTTCATCGTTTGAAAAGCTGCTTTGGCTTTTTCTATTCGAGCTCGTATTTTAGCCTCATGGTCAAGATTATTTGTTATCCAGCAGCCCTTTGCAGAAATTCTATCTGCTTGTTGTATATGTGAATATTATTGCCGCAGTTTGTAGTACGCGTGACCGCCATGCGCCATTACTTTGGTTTTATCTCTATTTATTTTCAATTCTAAGGTATCGCCTTCTCGAGTTATGGCATTTACGAGTCGTTGTAAACCAACAGCACTGTCCGCGATGATGACTATTTCGTCTGTATATCTAAAGTTATTTATATTTCTCCGTTGATTTTGATCCCTTCTTCTATGTTTTCAAGGACTTTTTGGAATATTTGTTCAGAATATATATTAAATGGTAGCGGAGAGAGTATGCAGCTCTGGTGTACCCCTCTTTTCATCGACATATCTGTTATCAATAGTTTATTTATTTTAATCGACGCGGTTTGTTTCCAATATAGTTTCTTAATCACAGTAGCATTTTTATAATCCACGTCGTGTCGTGTTAGCGTTTCTATCAGCTCTGTGTGCTTTACTCGATCGAACTCTTTTTCGTAGTCGATAAAACATAAGAATGAGTCTTTACGTTGGTCTCAACACTTTTGCAATTGTCCCTGGAGGCTAAATAGTGCTTCCCTTATGCCAAGTCCTTTGCGGAATCCAAATTTATTATCACTTAGGTTTGTCTCACATTCTCTGTATACCAAGTGTGTAGTTTCAAATCCCTACATAGGACAATTTTATTATTAATTTATTTTGCTGATTCTGTGCATTTTTTGGTTACTTTATTGGTTCCAGACTGAGAGGAAACTTTTGCCCTATCGAGTGATACCATTAGCTCCCCTGTAGGTTCATTTGGGAAGCAGGAATTACAAAAATCTTGGGTTTCAAACTCCACACTTGGTATACCTTGGTGTATGATTTTTAGCAAGACTTGGCTCATCAGACTAATTAATCTAAATTGAGAGCATTTATTTGCTTTACTCTTTTTGGGTATAGGTATAAAAGTGGATTTCAACCAGTCTTCCGGGAAAGTTCCTATTCACATTTTGTTTATTAGTGGAGTTTGTTAGTTAGTTTCCGTATAAATCGACAATTTTCACAATCCAAATCAATTAAGCAGTCCAAGTCTACCTTAAAGTTAGGTCACCAACTGGTCACTAAAGTTGAAAACCTGCTCTGTAAAAACTTGGAAGCCACTTTCCTGTTGGATATTACATATACAAAAAATGACGCTTATTGCTTTGACCATCAAAATGAGTTGTACTTCTTTAAATTTTGTTCAAGATTTTTGGTCAATTATAGTTTGTATTCATTTCTTTCAAAGGAATTGAAAAGTTTGTAGGAAGGTTTATTAGGCATTTCGTGTACAAGAAGCAGCAGAGATAGTGTTTCATCATACTGTGCTCAAAACAGTACACTCTAAAACAATGTCTCTTAGAATATTGTTAATGTTACTTTCGACTCGATTTTCACGCTGAAAATTATTATCATTTTTTTCTAAGACTAACAAACTAAAAACTCTTCTGCAAGAGGAATGATCTTCTCTCTGTAAAACTTTATGATGTACGATTTTGGATTTTGGATGAAAGATCTAATCATGCAAGATTATTAAGACGATCTCAAAATGATCACTGAGAAAAAACAATTTAGTGCCAAACTTATACAAAAGAACTATTAAATTTCTTTAACCATACTGAAAAAGAAATAGCTAAAAGTCAATTTATCAAATATTTAGCTGAAGAACCCAGAAAACTTTCTTTGCTCTTTGCATTTTTATAGCCAAGTTCAGATTTCAAGTTTAACCACGTTCTTGAATGTTATTCATGATGTCAAATCGACTTGGAAATCAGACATCAACTGTACCCTTGGACAAGAATATCACTTTTCCACTGCTTGTCCTTTTGTAGATCGAATTTAGGCTTTTAATCGAAGTAGTAACCAATTGGTTTGTTCAAAAAGTGCCGCAGCTAATAGCTTCAAACTGTCTCTTAGTTACTAAAATTTTACAAATAATTGCGCAAGACTACGAAAATTTGGAAGGGCCAATGCAAAATTTTCTAAATGGAAATCTCCAGATAACTGAAATTTCCATATGACAAATGAGAATTTCGAGTTATTATTTGGAAATTTATAGTTGCCATTTGGAGATGTCAAGAAAAAGCAAAAAATAGAAATTTTCAGTTTTATTTGAGAATTTTCAGTTGCCATCTGGAAATTTCCAGTTAAAGAAAATTTTTTATTTAGCCTTCAGGGATTTTGTACAAGACGACAGTTGCAGGGGAATTTCTTGTTTTCTGTCTTGTCATTCGGAGGTGTGATTAGGTCCAAGAAGGCTGCAGATGGTTTTTTCAAACCTTTCTCGATGACTTGCATTAGATTATTCTTGTCTTATTACCTCATAAGCCGACTATTACTGCTTTTGCTATCTGCTGCACAGTCGATAGGACCTACTCAGAACATAAAGGCTCGACTGGTTTAGTTCTGCATTGCTCTAGAAACTTTATGGTGCTTTTCAAAGCCAAGTTTTTACAGTTTTGTTCTACTACCCGGTATCTAGTGACCGACGAACTAATCCACGTAGGTTTTTTTCTACAGTTAAGAATATCTTGAGGATTAGTTGTTAGAAGTGAAAGACAGACAGACAAGAAGAAAAATGAAAAACAAATTTTGGAGTCTATTAATCGTTTCAATGGCAGCAAGGAGTTTTGCATAGTTAATTTGATCAACAGACAATTTGGGTAAGACATGAAGGTTTAAGCCAAAACTTATCCTACTCGTTGTACACCTTATCGTAAAAACCCTTATTGCGTGAACATCCAACGTTTGATGATCACGTGCTAAAGCAAGCAACATTAAAATATATCTTCGATAACTTCAAAGACATGCACGTTTTGTGGTTAGTGGAAAAGCTTTTAATTGCAACACAGGCTAGAAAGTCTGCTTCTAGAATCTATCGTTTGCAGCCGAGACGAGGTCAGAAGATAAATGGCAGAATTAAAGGACGCTTCCTTTTTTTCAATGAACTGTGACAGGAGTTTCTCTGCCTTTCTATTTCAGAAGTCGCCTGAGACTACTATCTACTGCCTACCATTCACTCTGGTTTGTAGTCTACTATTTCTCTGGGAATTTTTAACATGGTTTGTCAAATTAAAATTTTGTCATCTCGTATGTGCTAACAGACGTCTGCATCGAAGATGTACGAACTCATTGTGTATTTACTCTGAGAGACAAAGGTAACTTTGCATTAATTATTGTTTGTTTTTAATTGTAATAAATTAATGTGGGTTCCACATAGTGGTATTCATAGGAATAGAAAAGTAAACGTTCTGGTAGAAACCATGGTTATGCTAAGAAGAAACAGTCACTTATTTTTGTTGAGCAGAAGGTATCTAAACTATGAGTGGTCTCTTAATAGGATATGAGTAATCTAAAACCAAACTGCAGTTAGAGAAAATGCGAAAATTCAGAAACAAATTGTCATTGCGATGGCTTAATGCTTCTGAGGCTTAGGTGCTTCAAATCTTTTTTATAGGTATAAGGTTTTCTCCTTCTTTTATGACATTGAGTTTTTGACCGTGACTTTTGAAAATCTTGCACAAGGCACAAGCTTTCTTGGTTTTTAATAAATGGCTGTAAGTTAAAATTTTCCTACTTATTTTTAAAGATTTTACTCTAATGCTATTTTTGAAAATCAAAATAAGCTTTTTCTTTTTTAAACTACAACAGACTAAGAAGTATGAAGTTTGCAAAAAAAAAGGTAACTGAATAACGAAAACGAATCTAAAACTTGCAAACAATCGATTAATACAAGTTTTCTAAAAACATTTCTTCCATAATAAAATCTGAGAAACATCCTGAAGTACCTTGTATCTCAAAAGGGTGCCTTCATAAGAGTTAACATAGGTAGTTTTTTTAGATTATTTTTATATTATAGAGTAGTATTTTAAAAAGGAGCATAGTTTTTGCACATCAAAGCGTCACTAAACGTTTCTTGTAAAGAGAAAATTTCTGTGATGTCATTTTCTAGGTACGGCTGGCTATATTTATGACTCAAAAGATGAATATATCGATGCAAGCTGTTCTAGATTTTTCTTTTGAGGTGGTTCAGGATTTACTGTATAAACATCTATATGTAGAACCACCCGAAGTGACATCAGCAACTGGAATACCCAATGAACTACTTATTCGTGGTACCACATTTACTGCAATTATTTATTAATGCATTTATATTTAAAATTAAAACAAACTCGAGAAATTTCAAAAATGTAAGAAGATTATAATGGTAGTGTTTGAATCTTAAAATTTCTATTGTTCTTCAGAATGATATTGAAATTCCAGAAAGTTTTATAAAACAAGATTTCTTTAATTGCAATTAAATCCTCTGCAAATAGCATGCAAGAAAAGGCGCCCACGGAAACTAACGGTTTAAAGGACGCTCCTGCGATACTCACCAAGACATTACCATTCTTCACCACTGACGTTTCATGCTCTCTTCATTCAGAGCAATTTAGAATAACAATAACCCTTTCTTGTTTTAACATAATTTAAATTGTTTTTTTGAATTTCTTGAATTTCCTACATCACTTTGATCACTTAACTAGCGGCATTTATAATGCCTTTCTCTTTAGTTTTATAGATGATTCAAACTATATTTATGAGAAAATTTACTGTGTATTCAATTAGAAATTGTGTGAATTTAAAATTTTATAGAGATATTTTACAATCTAGAAGAATAAACAAAAAAGTTACCCAAAAAGTGTTTATTAAGTCGACAATTTATTTCTACAGCTGTGCAGTTATAGTTACTTATAAAGATTATAGTCGCATTTTAATATTATACTAGACATTTTAGGGTTAAGCGCAGGCAAGGTCAGCATGAGACCAGAGTAAATTGGGCCGAAAAAAGCAGTCAGGCTCTCAAGGTAGAAAAAAGTAAAAAAAAATTACCGAAATCTGACGCATTTGTTATACAATTATAAATGCTACCTGCTGGTTATCTGTAGTTCCAAATATAGTATTTTAATAATAATGGTTTTAGCAAACGACGAACGTTTAAACTTTTGTTTTCAACTATATAGATGTCGCGACTGCAGTTCTCATAAATATCTAAACGTAAGTAAACAAGTATGAAAGCAATGAAATAAATATTTGTGACACTGAAATTAAAAAAAGATCTAATTTGTTTTTTAATTTTCACGCATTTAAGCGAGCGTCCTCTCTGCAAGATGCAGAAGTTAAGCATTTTAAATTAATATTTGTTAAATATTATTTTTATCTTCAGCAAAAACGTTCAGAACAACACTCTACGAATTATTTCTGTTGACTTCTTTACTTGCAAAGAAAATATTATTAAAGATTTTATTTTGTACTTTTTATTATTAATGTAATTTGTTTGGTTATTTAGGAGTACAGAAAGACTTGTTTGGTACACAATAATAAAATGTTGTGTTTATGACTTATCATGATCTAGGGGTGTGAATCCCGAGATCTCTTAAGAAGCGTTTGTTAAGATAAACAATAAATTTGCAAAAAGGAGCATTTGTCAACCAATCAAAGCTCGGTGCACCATTTTTGTTTTGCAAACTAACATTGTGTTGGTGAGCTCAAATGTTTGTTTTGTAGTCGATAGAATACGTCTCAGAATTTAGTGGATTGCACGATACTAATTAATAGTCATTCTAGGGATTTTTTTGCAACGCTGTTTGTAGCGGTTTGTATAGACTGACGACGTCATTCTCAATGTTTCATTATAAAGCAGTATGTTCTTCTTTTTTCTTTTATTTCTGTAATTATCCTAATTGTTTGCTAGATTGACACTAGCTTAGACTGCCTCCAGGAAGCACAGTGCACCGTCGTGTCGGTCAGAAGATCAACTCGTTCTCAGGATAAGCAAAGTTTGTTAAGGACGAGATTTCATTATCGCGTATTAGAAATATTTTAATTTTGTGTACGTAATAAGTCATCTGTTAATGTTGTTACAACAAAATCCGTAAAATTAATATGAGCAAGATATGTTGAAAGATCTACGGTTTCTTGTAAAGAAATCTTAAATGACAGATACTTTGTCTGGACTCTAAAAACAAGGTTAAAATGCTAATCAGATTTTGTTCTAGGCGGTGGGTGCCATTTCAGGACTGTAGCAACTTAGACATCAATGTTTAGACATCACTGATTTTTATCACAAAAACAAGTAAACTGTGGACATTAATCTTTAGTTGTTTGATGTTTGTAATTAACCAAATTTTCACAAACCATTCCCAAGTAGCACAGAATATATAACCAAGGTAACTCCAATATTATA
>VTPC01007565.1:0-36710 GCA_011009095.1 Ignelater luminosus
TATCGAACGGTTACACCCTGTAGATGATACCATCATTGCTTGACTTTGGGAATAGAAGCTACTACCTAAAGTTTCTCTTTAACCGAGATTCATATACTATATAGGTCGACTATGTAAAGGAATATCAACTTTTTCTGTTCTTGTTTTACTTATGCTTCATCATGGAAGCTATAGTCGTTTGACAAATCATAAATCTGCACACAAACTGTTGAAGTTACTTATACTCCTGTACAGCGGTTATACCAAAAAGAGTACTATTTATTTACATCATTATCAAAAAATGTTATCGCAATTTTGTTTGAATCGTGTACAGTAAAGAACTTGAAAAGAATCGAGAAGATCAGAATCTGTATTGAATTTGAAGTTGTACACTTCAAGACAGAAACTGGTGACTGATGCAGGAATTTGAACGTTTGAAATTAAATTAAAAGGACCAAAGTGCATCAAAGAAAGATTTTCTGCGTGGAATCTACGACAGTTGTTTAATTCTTATCTACGGAGAAGTTACAAGTAATATTTTAATGCAGTTCTGCGTCCTTTAACTGCAGTGTCTCGTGATGTCTAGATAAGTAAAAATGTAGGGTAGTTAGCTCAACAAAACAGATCAGTCAGCCACCACGCTGGTTACGGGGTCGGTATTGCAAATCTTTCTTCAGTTTGCTCCATTAGCGTGATCCCCTGCACTATTCAGTAGAGCGTAGAACTGGTGGCAGCCTTTTTCAGTCTCACTCAAATTGGTTTTCACCCTCACTCTCCGCCGATTTCAATCCACTTCATAAGAGAAATTATTACTTCCAGTCCTCTTCAGTCAGTCTCAACCACCTCTTAAAATCGACAGTTTTTTATCACAACCCCGCCACCTTGCTACCCACATCATCATCTACCGATCTTCATCAAACACCTTCAGTACTACTGATCGGCTACTTCATCATTTTCCAGCGCCGTCGCAATCAACACAACTCCTCATCAACGCATCAATATTCAATTTCAACTCTAAGGCCACCCCTCCAGCTGTATCTGCTGCCATCATATCAATATTTACATCGACATCAACTTCATTTCAAACAGTGCTGTCTTTTACTCTCAATTTATTCGCCAACTAGCGAATTGCGTCTCAGTGCCAAATAAATATATCATTCTCATTTAGCGGAAGAAGAGCTTTAAAGTTTCTAAAGCTGCTGTTTCCCTCGGAAAGTGGAAGTTTGCATTGAACGACAGCCCATTCAACTAGGAACCCTAAGTTAATCAAATACCCCCTTACTTATAGTCACGCTGAACGTGTTTAGTTCCACGGTCCTATACTTAAATGCGTATTATTTTTGATGCAGAACTATAAACAAGGCCCACGACCAATCAGAATCTTTGTGGCAAAATTATAAATAATAATAAAGTGGGGTAGGAAAGAAGACCGTATCGCAATTATTGAGATGCATAAGTGTTGTCACACACCAATTTTTAAATTGTTGCAAAATCAAAGCATTATGCAAAATTGCACTGCTAAACGATACACTGAAGTCTCTGTTGCTAGCAAACCGCGAGTTGACCGACCTTGCTCTGTACGGAAAACAGCACTCTCAAAAGCTGTTATGGCCCGAATTCACTGCAACTCTAGCCAGAAACAGAAACCGATAGCTATGCAAATGAAATTGTTAAGAGAAACCATGAAACGAGTGATTAATCAAGACATCAAATGCTTATCAAAAAAAAAGGTCTGCTGACTCCACGTTAAGAAAAAAATGGGGAAGAAAAAGTAAAGTTGCTTCTTCGCTGGTACGCAGATAACAAGTACTGCAGAATTCTTTGTACAGAGAAGAAAACTTTTACCATTGAAGAACAACTAAACAAGCAAAATGGTACAGTGTAAGCTCACAGCAGTCTGAAGCTGCTAAAAAGGTCTTTTGTGTACGACGCGATCGTCTCCGGTATCTATCATGGTTTGGCTGGGAATTTCTTATTTGAACACCGCTCAAGTTCATTTTTGCCAAAAAAGTATCAAGACTAGAGCTGAGGAATATGAAGAAGACATTCTAGAAGGAATTGCAAAGCCTCTCGGTGATACCATATTTCATATGAGCACTGGATTTTTCAACAACATCCAGCACTGGCTCATAAAGGAAAGTCTTTACAAAGGCTAAATTTCATTACCAAAGCATTGATTTTATTAGACATGAAGATTGGCCTTTATCAAGCCCAGACCTGAATCCTTTTGATTACAGAATTTGGTAATTTTTAGAGGGAAACGCCAAAATTTGGAACAGTTAAATTTACCTCTAACCCAAGCAGTAGCCAATATTGGCGCGAAAGTCGTGCATGCTGCTATAGGTAATCTCCTCGACAATCACAAGCCTGTGAAAGCACGAGATAGGAATTTGCCACAACTTTATACTGTTTATTTTCTAATAAGATTTTTGTATCTTGGTCTCATTTGTTTTATTTTATATTGATTTAATTTTGACACAGAACTTATGGCTAGACTAGCAGGCCAGTCAATATCGACGTAAATCATCGCAAAAATTAGGGTAGTTTTGATTTTTTAATATGTTGTTAGGACTCCTACGAGTAGTATAAATCCAGATTTGCAATCCCGAAAAACCTGTGCTGCCTGGGTAGTGGCCAAAAACAGTGAAATTCATATCTTTTTTTAAAGTAGATTACATTTGCTATAATTCGAGACTAGGATGAGCTCTGTATGTCTATTAGTTACCGAGATACGGCTTTTCAAAGATTGGTAATTTTTTTTGTTTTTGTTTTTCTGTAATCTTCGTCGTCGTCGTCGTCCATATCTATCGGCACACAATTGGTACAAGACTGGCCTTTGCAAAACCTGCCGAGTGCCGAACATGTTAGGTTCGCTTTTCGGCAAGTGTAGGCCCTAGAGCACCCTTTTTTGCACTTGCACGACAACATTTTCAGGAGCGATTGAGAGGCTGAGGCCATTGTCGTAGTGATGGCGAGTAATCCTAGATTGCTGGTGGACCAACCCCAGTCGTTTGGGTTTCTTCCACCCGCAACCATTTCTGTACTTGCTAGTAAGTGCGAAACGCGTGGTACTTTGCAGCGTCTTTGGTGGGGGGGGGGGGCGAGCAAGGTTCACTTCGGCTCTGGCTGCTTACTAGACGAAGCACATGTAACGGAGGCTGTTTAGAGACTTGGCGTCATCTCCTCCATAGTTAGCCACGAGGAGCTATTGCCTCCTCGCTGGAATCTGGTTGCAAAAAGTGAAATTCTTCTGGAAAACACCGCATTATTTTGTCTTTCCCTACCAGAATAGGGCAGTGGTGGTGTCGCAGCCACTGAAGGCGTAAAAAAATAGTGCTAGTCTTTTTGGGTATTCAAGGTCTCCACAGGCGAATGAGGTGGTGGAAAAATGGATGCACCCAGACCCACTTCTATTGCTTTCCTAAAATTACACGTTTTTAGAGGTGGAACCCAAATCATTGAGCAGGGCCAATAAATCCACATCCTCCCCAATCACTATGACATTTTCATATGATGAATTCTTAGAGAGAGCAGTCGTGACGATATCTGCGTCAGCGTCTTCTGCAGACTGTTTGGTCTCAATCCCCTGTTTATTGAACTTAGTGCAGACCATTTCAATCAGACGGCGTTTGTTTTGATCAATGACAAGTACTTTTTTTGGGGTACTTTAATTATTGTCGACTTCTCAAACTGTATTACACTGGTAGAGAGAGCAGCAGAGCGACGCAAACGTTCAGCTGTTTTTGTGCTGCTGAAGGCTACATCCTCTGGGTACCCGTCCAAAACCACTGCAACATTTCTTCCAAAAGGGTTGAACACGTAGCTGATGTATCCTGCCACAACTGCTCTGACTGAGTCATTGTGATGCTAGACAACCTTGTGGATCAGATAACTACCATCCACCACCATGTTGTGTTTCCTTCGATGATGTTTTCAGTGAATGGAGTGAATGACTAGTAGAAGGATGACTTTCTTTTTGCGTCCCCTCTTCAATGAAAAGTGACAATGGGTTTGGCGCCAGCTCGTACTCAAAGTGTTTCTTCAATTACTCATCTGAATGTTTAGTGATGTAGACCCTCTAGAAAATCGTAAGAGCGTCTACATCAACTCTCTTATTAGTCACTTTCACTGAGATGGTGATGGTGCCAAGGTGTTCACTTTTTCCTTCTGTTTAAATTTTACCGTCTCAAACGTGGTACCAACAATTTGTTTCACGCCTTCAGCTCCCAGTTCTTGGGCCAAGTAGCAGTTGATCTCCAACAATTCCACTAGTGATGGAAAGTAGGTGGTCAGTCACTGGGAATGGGGGATGGGTACTGAACCACGTCTTCAAAAGATACAAGACAATATCGTTTTATTGGAATTAATTCTTTATGATTTCGTATTCTTCCTTAGCCTCTGGACAATTTTAACAACAAATATCAGGGCTTGTCGAGCGATAAAGTCTAGGAAATAAAAATGCATTTAGCAAGGGTGTTTTGATATTTGGCCATTTATGAGAAAACTAGTTGGCCCACGGGCACTGTCTTGCGTTTAAATTAAAGTTAATTAAATTTCCTAAAAATTCTTGTTGATAGCTTTTATTGTAGGACAAGTCTTTTTGTCAATATTTAGCTCCAAGCATGACCATAACGAAAAAATGTCACATTTTGGAAAAAATTGCCAATCTTTGACAAGCCGTATCTCGGTAACTAATGGACATACAGAGCCCATTTTTCAAATTGTGGTACATCCAATCTACTTTAAAAAAGATGTGAATAACAGTTTTGGTAGAACGCATAGTTTAGGAGATATGATAAAAAACCCAAGATACGTGCAAAAATTTCGCTGTTTTTTGGCCACTATGCAGGTAGCACAGGTTTCTCGAATCTGGATTTATACTATCCGTAGGGGTCCTAACAACTAATAAAAAATTAGAACTACCCTAATTTTTGCGATATTTGCCTTTTTTATGCCGATATTGACTGGCCTATGTATACTATAAAAATTACATTTTAAAATATAAAAGGCAAAAAAATTATACAGAAGAAATATTGATTTCCATTTAAAAATTTGAACATTAGACTCTTTGGAGACATTTCAGATTTATTAAAGGTATTTCCTAAAATAAATTTGAGTCCTCTGATCTAAGAATTATTTAACGGTAATAAGTTTTAAGATGCAACAGACTACAGAACGAAATTATATCTGCGCGATAGTTAATTACACGAAATGTATAAAAATTTAAAATTTTTAGCAGAAAGTTTACGTCGCACCGAGTAGAAGAGTGAAGCCATCATTTTCAACCTCTATTAATATTAGTCTATTGACTGTTTAAATGAACCAGAAACTGACACAGTGTGTTGCTTTTGCATCCAAAACCAAAAGTAAACTTTGGATATGTATCCCAAAAATTCTAAAACAATTACCGTGAAGGATACTCTGAAAATGTATTCAATAACTTAACTATACTGAAAGATAAAAATACATTTGCAGCTTCAGAGAATCGTTAATAGAATTTTGTACAAAAATAAATTGAGTCGACTATTTTTCTATTCAAATCACCACGCCACCGCCACCGCCACCGCCTGAACGATTGATATTTCATCTTGTCATACAGGGTGCGGCAGCATAACTTCCTTTTTTAAAATGCGCGCCATTCAGTTAGTTGATGTCATAGCGGAGCGCTAGTGGTCTCGTTCAAGAGGGGGTACTGTAAAGTTTTGTCCCGACACGGTTCAGTCGCCATCATGCGTTGGAATAGTGAGGAGCGTGCCTTTGCCGTTGAGGCCTACTTTTCAAGCGGATGTTCGGTTATTGCAACACAGCGTGCATTTCGGAATCGCTTTAATTTAGCCCCCGTTGGCTCCCGTGCCAGACCGCAAATCAATTGTTACATGGGTCACTACATTCAGACAAACTGCAAGTGCAACAAAAAGAAGAACTGGAGTCCCTCGGCCCGTTAGATCACCTGAGAACATTGAAGCAGTGAGAGCGTCAATGTTGCGATCACCACGGCGTTCTGCGCGCAAACACGCATCTGCCCTTAGACTATCCGATCGTTCTGTGAGAAGAATTCTTCGTGATGATCTTCATTTTCATCCCTATAAGATGGCGATAGTGCAGGAACTTTCAGAACGTGACTTCAATTCTCGGATGAACGCGTGTGAGCTTCTTCTTGATGTCGTTCCCGAGGGTGCTATTGTTTTTTTTAGCGATGAAGCCCATTTTCATTTGTGTGGGTCGGTTAACAAACAAAACATGCGCTACTGGGCTGACACCAACCCTCGAGAATTGCATCAAAGGCCTTTGCATTCACCCAAAGTCACAGTGTGGTGTGCAATTTCCTCAGCTGGAATTATTGGTCCCTGGTTTTTTGAGGAAAATGAGGTTACAGTGACAGTGAATTCGGACCGGTATGTAAACATGCTACAGAATTTTTTTTTCCCACGGCTAGAAGAGTTGGATTTGGGGGACACTTGGTTCCAACAAGACGGTGCAACAGCACACACTTCAAGAGCATCGATGGCTGTTTTGAGGGAACACTTTCCAGAGCGCCTTATCTCAATTAGAGGCGATTTGGAATGGCCGGCACGCTCTCCCGATCTGTCCCCTTGTGATTTTTTTCTATGGGGTTTTTTGAAATCCCGTGTTTATGTGAACCGTCCAAGAACCCTACAAGATTTGAAGACCAACATCCAAGAAGAAATTGCCAACATAACACCTGCTATGCTAACAAGAGTCATGACAAACGCCAGAAATCGGTTTACGCAATGTATGGAGAATGGGGGACGTCACCTAACAGATTTGATCTTCAAAACAATGTAAATAAAAACTTTAGACATGTACCTACATTATAAAAAATAAATAAATATTTTCCGATGCATACAATAGTTTTTATTGAGTTTTGAAAAAAGGAAGTTATGCTGCCGCACCCTGTATAATTAAAAACAAAGTCTTTTGTGGAAATAACTAGATGACAGCAAGATTTAGCAAAAAGATTTCTAATTTAAGAGTAGGATCAAATATACATGAAACGACTAATTGCAGGTTTGGTCGGTTTACGTGAGATTTGCGGCAGTGACAACAAGACGAAGAGAAATGTCAATTTTGTGGATTTTTGGAATACCATCTAGTCATAGTAGTTTTGATGAAGGTGATGTTAAGTAACTTTGAATTCTTCAAGTGGATTTGCGAATAATTCCATCTTGAATAAGTAGAATTGTTAACATTACTTATAACAAAGCTTAATGTAAGTATTAGGGGCTGTCCTTAAATTACGTAATGCTCCAATGGGGAGGTTGGGGTCCAGAGTAGCGTTACGCAGCATTACCAAGGGGAAGGTGAGGGGTTAAGAGTAACGTTACGTAACGATAAAATGTTATTGATAAAATATTATTTAAACTCAAATTTACTTGTCTGAACTTAAACAGTCTGTGTGTAAACCACAACAGTCGCACACACCCACTTTGAGGCAACTCTTTCTAATAAAATCTTTTTCAATAAAAAAATTAGAACTTTTTCATATTAAATGTGGGGGGGGGGTTGGAGTATTGCGTTACGTAATAGTTAAGGGGGGTTCGGGTTTGCATTACGAGTGCGTTACAAAGGGGGGAGGGGGGTACAAAAATCGTTCAATTTTGGGTTACGTAATTTAAGGACGGCCCTTATAAGGTATAAATGGCGAAATTGATTTACCTATAAGTATATGGAAAGAAGACTTATCGTACATTACTATAAGTTATAATTTACTGGATTAGGTATCGAAGATAAAACTACCTACCTTCCCCTCCGCAACTAATAATATTTAGCCTTGATTTGTTTAAGTTTAGTTAAAAGGCAGCAATTAAAAACGAAATTTAAAGATGAATTAGAGTCTTCCCAAGCAAGATATAATAATTCTGAAAACCTGCCGTAAATAGGAGATTTCTCGAAATAAAAAGGAAAATTACATTTTAAAAGGCCGTTAAAAGAGCATCATAAAAAAGGGCTTACTTATTGGTTGAAGAGTGAAAGGATTGGGACACAATGCGCACCATTAGAGACATTAGCGCTCCTTTGACGTTTGCAACCTAATAGCGGCGTAATGCATTCCGGTCGCTCCTTAACAATCATCGGGATTCAATTTTTAGCTCGACATATAAAGGGCCATTTGATTCATAATCGTCGCTGAATTATTATGAACAAGCTCAAAACACTTTACTTCAATTTTCACATAAATTTATGGCTTTTATCTTTAAATATGGTTCTGTTTAATACTCGTAATTTTCATTATATTATATTCTATCTATACTGCGCTAGAGTACTAAAACAAAAATACTTGTTTATAAAAATTTACAATTTAATAGTATCATTACTAGAAAATTGAGACTCTAAAGATTACGTACTGTAATACTGAATTGCCAATTAATTTTCTTCTGCGAAAGATTACACAAGTTTTTTTTAAAATAAAATTCTAATCCTTTAATATAGGTACCTACTTTTAATAGCAAGATTAACCACATAAAAGATGCCTGTTACATAAACAATAAAGGGTAGGCCAAAGTGATAATTGCAGAGAGCTTTCAATCAGTTAGCGCTCTAACACCGCCGATCCTTGAACCTTGTATGCTGACTACCGTAGATATCTTGAATTAGGTATCTACCTTTGTCTTTCTTGTAGATGCCACAGAAAGGCAAAACCTTTATAACTGTGTGACATCGTAGTTGCTATAACCACCGATTTGATTAACGATTTCTATTGCAGTATAGTCATTTATCCAGAAGTCTCTAAGTTGATGAAAATTCTTTAAACGTTCTTAAGTTTACAGTGAGAAATAACATCATGAAAACTTACCTTAAAGACATATTCATTATGTTCTTCTGACGCCATCGCACGACTAGACTGTCACTTTTTGAAAGTTAGATATTTCATTAATAGTCATAATACAAACAACTAATGAGCTAATAGGTACTTATTGTTATATCTCAGCACTATATGCCTATATGACTTGGATCTTCTTTTTCTAGTCTTTTCTGTTTCTTACCATCCTTTCTCAATTCTTCATATTCAACTTTGTCAAGTCTGCTTGTAATTACATCGCACAATGTTTTGATACACCTTTCCCTTCTATTTCTACCGGCTATTTCTTGTTCATAAATCTTCCTGGTTGTTTTTTATCCATCCTGATAATGCATTCGAACCATCTTAACCGATTTTCTTTGTAACATTATTATTTTAAAAGGTAGTAAGATTTTTATATCCTTGTTTGATCTCTTCATTTATTTTTCTTTTCTGTATATCCATTTCTTACATGCCTCCCAGAATTCTCCTTAATATCTTTTTTCCCACACTTTTAATGTTTTTCCATGTTTTCTTGTTAGTGCCCAAGTCTTACTGACATACGTAATCACCGATCGTTTATGGTTTTATACACTCTCGTTTTATCCATCCCACACAGCATAATTAACTTGCAACAATCTTGCTACAAGCTTGATAGATCAAGTGCACAGACTTGCTGCAAATTAGTTATGTCAAGTGAAAAGGGCTGTAGCAAGGTTGTGGCAAGCAAACTAGTCTCCACCTGACAAACTTGCAATAAGTTTATAAATGCCAGGCTGCTGCAAACTTGTGGTGCAAACTTGATGCAGGCTTGTAATATAAACTTGATGCAAGTTTGTATTGCAGCTTTGTTGCAAGCATGTTGCTATATGCTTATTGTAATAGGAGTTGCCCAAAAAAGATTGAGGCCAAATTCTTGATTCTGTAGATTTTGACAATAGTAAAATTATCAAATCCTATAGTTTTAAAAAAAACTTATTTTAAATATTCTTTAATTTTAATTATAAGCATCCTTTGGGCGGGACTACCTATATTATACTGATTTAAACTGTTGCAGGCTTTTCTGATAAAGACTATTTTGTAACTTATTATCATTTCTTAATTAAAATGCTAAAGAATAAGTACAATCTTTTATGTGATAAGCAAAAAAAATGCAAGCAGAAACGTAAATATTATATTAATATACACGTATACCCGCACACTTATATACATAAAAGAAACAAAATCGTAAAAATAAACTAAAAAAAACAAAGATATATATACAAAGAATTATACAATTTGGGAGAAAGAGGATACAGCAAAAACCAACGTAACGTACACTGCGAACACGTGGTTACAAGTGTGGAAGTCAGGCAGCAACCATGGCAGCGACAATGAGATGGAACGATAAAGCTGACCACAAGCTGACAGGACAGTTTTGCGTATGCGATGTTGGCGAAACGTCTACTTAGTTTGTGCGCCACCATCTTTACTTATATTTTCAATTGCTGTGGCAAGGATATAGCAAATTTGCGAAAGTCTAATTTTACATTCCTGCAGTGATCCACTTGCAACAAGCTTGCTCAAAGCTTGCAAAATTAGTGCAAGTTTCACAAGTTAAAATCAAGGTTGCAGCAAGTTTATAGCAAGCGATAATTCTGTATGGGATAGCATAGGATAATAATATTAATTAAAAGTAGAATGAAACGTAAGCACTTTCTTATGGTTTCTTAGATTTTATTTTATTTTCAAAACCGGTTTTGGCGGCTAAGCTATCCTCAGTTTTGAAAATAAAATAAAATCTAAGAAATCATAAGAAAGTACGTTTCATTACCCTTCCAATTAACTTTCTGTTTTAGTTTACGCAAATTTTTTTATTATATCATTTAATTGGCTTTCTAGTAGTATAACTACATTGGACAATATTAGAGATACTGAAATCCCCCTGCTTTAGCCCCAGATTTTGCTCTATTTTAACATTGCTTTTAATGTCCATTAGTCATATTCACTATTAAATTCGTTTCTTGCATGTATTTTAAATTTTCTATGATTCTATTTCTTTTGATTTCATCGTAAGCGTTTGAAGTCTATACGAAGAGCAATTTGGTTCATATACGTACATTCATTGTTTCACTGTTTCCCTTATGTATTAAATATATATGTACTTAATAAGTACCTATCAATCTACAGCCATTAGTTTTTTTTTCATAATTTAATTATTAACTTATATATTCTGTTCTTCATTTCTCTCCCTACTGATTTGATTTTTTTAATTATGTTTTAAATTTTTTTTAGACTTCCGTTATTCTGTCTTCTTTATATTTAATTTCTTTGTTGCTGTGTCCCAGCTCTTCCTTCTTGTTCCTAATTGTAATCATTTTATATTGATATCCTTGTCTTTCTCCTCTCAAGTTTTCGTAAGATTGTTTTATTTGTTTCTTGTTATATCTTTTTTCTACTGCTTCAATTGTTCTCTTCTTTTTTACTCTGCAAATGTTTGCTTTATTTTCTGCTTGTTTGTGTTGTTTTATTCTTCAGCAGATTGGTTTTGAAGAGTTATGCAATTTCTTTCTTCTATTGCTTTTTTACTCTCTTCATCAAACCAATCGTGTTTCTCTCTTGCTGGGATTTTTTCAATTTTATTGCCCCTTGTATAATTGTCTTTTTTATGTTTTTCTATTATTTCTGTATTTCCTCACTTTTTAATCTTTTAAGGTTTTCTTCTGCTACTGTTTTCATTTTTGTCTACTTTTTTTTATTGCATTTAAATTTAATTCTTTTTTGATTTTCTTATTTCCTTTATGTACGTGATAATGTATTGTACTGTAGCTATTTCTAGGAATAATAATCAGTATCTGTATCTGCTTTTCTATAATTGTGATTTGATATTTTTAATTTATTTTTATTTTATTCTAAACAAATAGGCTAGTTAAGCCTAATTACATGTTTCTAAGGTAAAAGACGTGGGGTGTTCTATTCTCTGCAGCTAGGCGCACTGGACAGTCGGATGGTAGGCTTCAACCACTGTGCCATGCTCCTAACACTAATTGTAAATCCTCCCAATTTTAAAATGATCGATTTGGTTGCTTGTATTACCATTAAGGCTTACCAGATTATCTTGTAAATATTTTTGCAGGCTCTCTGCCTATCTTAGCATTAAAATCGCCTATAATTATGTTTCTTGTTAATGTCTCTAACTCTTTATAAAATTCTTCCTTTATCTGTTCCTCAGCTTTTTCAATAGAAGCATGCACATTTATGATACTCAATTTTCTTTTTGTCCCCTTTAATTTAAGGTAGTTAATTCTTTCATTTTGCACTGTGTATATTACCATATTCTTTACTATTTCCTTACTTAAAAAACCTGTGTCTAATCTATTTGTTGTGCCTCCACCACTGAACCATATATAATTATCTATTATTGGTATTGCTTACTTTTTTAATGTTTGTAAGTATCTTCTATTTTGCATTCATTATCATTTGTTTAACTTTTTATTCTTTGTTTAATTCTTTTACATTCCAAAAACCTATTTTTAGTTTATCTTCCTTCTTATCATTTTTTTCTTATCATAATCAAATCCTTTTCCTTTTAATTTATAACTTATTGTTATTATTTCAATATAATATGTATTAAAGTCCTCCGCAGGTAAGCCTTTCCTTTAGTTGATGCAAATTTTCTGTCTTGTAATAAACAGCCAGAGGTGTGCCACATTCTTTGGACAAAAATATTCGATAGAATTTGATTATAAGAACACAAACTAAAGTAGTTTTTTTAAACAGTTTTAATTTTACATGATGTGCAAAACATCAATTTTATGAAAAGGTAGATAAGAAAAGTCTATATGGACCTAATTACTGTATCTTGTTTCAAGCAATGTTAGAACAGAATTATAAGAAATCTATGAACCTAACTTACCTTTCTGCCAGGATTTGATAGTTTGTAGCAAAGCATTTTGTTTTGTTCTCTAAAATAATTAGAACCTAAGATATGCATACTTGCCTTTAACTTTTGTATATTCACTATTAGATTACTGTTGTTAATATTGAGCACAAAGATTTTAAATTATTTTGTCTAATGTTAAGTTGGATTGACTTCAGCCACTCATATAGAGAAATTACTATTAACAAATCCAAGTTGGTTTCAGCTCTGGATAAAAACATTAAACGGATGCTGAACTGTCCAGGCAATTTGAATTTTAATTCTTTTTTTTCTTTTGAAACCAAATCTGATGTGTGTTTTAATAACTTCACAAGTTAGAAGAACTAGGAACCAACAGGTCACTGTAGAAATATTATACTTGTAAAATAAGGAAACAGCTATGTAATAATGTAATTAAATAACAATATACTTGCTAAATAAATAAAATATATTATTTCATAAAACAATACACTTCACAATATAGTCATCTTAAATATGATCATGTAAATTTAATTGTACTAAAGTAGACCTTAATAAATCAGTGGAAAACTTCAATATTGAATTATCATTATACACACGTACTGATTTTTTTTGACACATCAGATATTTATGAATGGATGCAACTCCTTTAGGAATTGCTTGAGTAGCTACAACATTATCTTCTTGATTATTAAGATAAATATATCTAACAGTGGTATCATTGTCATAAGTCACTTCAGTATTTTGTAATGCTATGGGTTTTCGACGATTAGTTGTTTTAATGCAAAACCTTTGTACTGGAAGACTAAGTCTTTCCTTTGACTCATAGTTACTAATAATATCATTAAGACTATAATGTTGGGAAGGAACTATGTATTCATCTAATTCTAAAGTAATTACATTTTTTGAAGATTCCATTGTTCTTAACAGACAATCATTTTCAATTATAGTACGAATTAAAGCACCTTCAGTTTTTGGGTAATTCCATGCCAAAAAAGTTATTTTAATACCTATTCTATTGGATAAATTTGTTATAATCTTAGACAAACGATGCGGAATACTATTTCCATAAAATATAAAATTATCTACACCTATAAGCTTATGATAACTTAAGAATTCTACAAAATAAGACTTATTAAATTCAGTTGGTGATACACAAATAGTAGTATTGATACTACGTTTATGTGGTTTAACAATAGTTAACAAGATCTTTTTTAACTTATTTGACTTTTTATTTGTTGAACTAAAAGAAACCGCATATGGAGCAAGCTCTGTACTTGTAAAGACGCAATAATAAAAATAAGCAAATTGTCCATTTAAAGCATCACTTTCTATCTTTGAATATTTAAATTTACCAATTATAGGTTTATGTTTGTCCTCGAACCATAAGTAACAGTTTCTTGCAACATCACTCTGTTCGGTATGGATTACAATGACTTTTGCTTCTTGTTTTTTACTCCAAAACGCAGAATAAATGTAGATATTTTCATTTTCTTGCCACGAAGGTTCCACACCCCAATCATGATGACCTAATACATGTTCTGTAAATTGTAAGTCACTGAAATTACAGGGCTGGCCAAAGAAATTGAATACTTCGAGTACATAATGAAGCCGATTATATTCATGGCGATAAATAAGCAATAACGATAAACTGACAACAGAAATAATAAACAGCAATAATTGTTGATACTTCTTCATACTGATAGTGATAACATAGTTTCTAAGTGTAAATTAAACTTATTTTTAAATCCTTCAAATTTACTTTTGTAGGTTATGTTGTTTTGAACTACTAATCAAAAGATTCGATCAATAGAACAAACCAAGATCGGCTGTATTTAGAATTGAAAAATTTATTTATTTGGGAATATATTCTTAAAAATGCGCGTTTAGTGAGTATACTAGTTTTTAATATGAAAAGCATGTATAGAATTAGATATAACGAAGCAACTTGTGTCGTATAAAAATTCGTGCGAAAATCGACAAGAATTATTAATCCGAATTAATCTTGTATATAGCTGATCTTGAGCAAATAGTAGTAATCAAAAATGTGTCAAAAATGCACGTGATGTCAACTAAACAAGATTACAAGTTCTTAAGGTTATCTTGTTCTTTTCAAGTCTAAATTTTACCAATTTATTTTCTCATTACCGTATGAGAACGTTTCGATTCTCTAAATTCTAGTGATGGTTATGAAGACTTAAATAAATATACCTAATTTTAAATATGAGTTACGTTAGTGATTTATCTCAGTCTCAAGAATATCTCAGTTTTCGTAGTAGTATTCCTTTACGAAGGATCGTTGTAGATACGAATAATGTGAAAGGCGGATGGAGAATTTACGACTGTGGTCCAAAAAAAGTACGTTGTCCTTTAATTTGTCTTCCACCTGTCTCGGGTACAGCTGATGTATTTTTTAAACAAGCTCTTGCCCTTTCGGCTAAAGGTATTCGAGTTATATCTGCTGAAGCACCTGTTTATTGGAATGTAAAAGAATGGTGTGAAGGTTTCAAAAAGTTGTTGGATTATTTAGAACTAGATAGAGTACATATTTTTGGAGCATCATTAGGTAAATTTTATTTTTATCTTTGTTTGTTTATAGTAAGCATTTAATAACTTCTTTTTTGCAGGGGGATACTTGGCTCAGAAATTTGCTGAACATACCCACATATGTCCAAGAGTTGCCTCCTTAGTACTGTGCAATACATTTACAGACACTAGTGTATTTAATAATCATGAGTCAGCTGCTCTCTTTTGGATTTTACCTGGTCTCGTGCTCAAGCGAATGGTTATGGGAAATTTTAGTTCAGGAAAAGTTGACCCTGATATGATAGAAGCTATTGATTTTATGGTTGAAAGAGTAAGTTTAAACATACATAAATTTTCATATTGTAGACAATAAATTGATGATAATTATCTATTCCATTATTAGTATATTTACATTTTTGAATACAGTCTCGCTTTGCAAACAAAAACAGATAAAATTGCAAAAATCTTATTGTGAAGGATTTCATGACTTCATTTAATAGCAAAGATTATATTACTTATATTTATATTAATTTCTACATTAATAGCTTGAAAGTCTACCTCAAGCCGAATTAGCAAGTAGATTAACTTTAAACTGCGTAAAAGGTTATGTTGAAGCCCATAAACTTGCCGATATACCTGTAACTATTATGGATGTATTTGATGAATATGCTTTATCAAATTCAGTACGTGAAGAACTTTATAAATGTTACCCAACAGCAAAACTTGCTCATTTAAAGTCTGGTGGCAATTTTCCATATTTAAGCCGCTGTGCAGAAGTCAATTTGCATCTATTGGTAGGTAATAAGCATATTGTGTTTATTTAGTAGTACAGTTGAGATAAATGTTTTCAGATTCACTTAAGACAATTTGATGGTACACCCTTCCCTGCATCTGATCGTTTTTTAATAGAAAGAAAGAAGGCTTCCACACGATAAGTCTATTTTTCTTTTATTAATATATATCGTACAATCCTACAAATGTAGCATTTTTGTGAGTACTTGTTTTAATCTTAATTTAAGTGTACACATTATATCCAAAGAACAAAAGAAGAAATAATTCCTTTTATATATTATATACTATTTTGTAATAAGTATAATTCAACTCTTCAATATTTTGAAGAGCAATGTGATAAAACACTGTAGGTAAGAAGTAATTAATATTAAATGCAATACATAATATACCAATTTGTACTGTAAATTTTTTTATAGATGCATGTTTTGTATAAATAAATGAATGGAAGTGATATTGTGTATCATTTCTTGTAAGATATTTCAACATTTTGTATTCCATAGGGTAGCATTTCTCTGTGTATGTAATTCCAGAAATTGTACAATGTTGTCAGAGGAGTAAAATATGGTGTTAGACCAACAGACAAATCAAGCAGGAGTCAAAATCAGAAATGAAATCAATAATTTGTACAAAAACAGTGCAACTGGAATTTGTTTTGGCAACACTGCAATAAGATTAAGATTAAGCTATTTATAAAAGTATCAAATTTATTTGTTATTAGACATGCTATAATCACTGAGTTGAGACAATACAGTGTGTAAATAAAGTAAGGAATAATATTTATATTTTTTTTATTATCGCTGTTTGGAAGAAAAGCTCGGACTTATTTTTTTCCTCCAGATTTTGTGGACGTCAATTTTAATTTTTTAGTTTACTACTGTGGGACCTATGAAGTCACTGACTTTTTTTTAATAGAACCCCCTTATTTTTTAGCAAGAAATAAAAAGTAGATTTTTAAGTTCAGCAATACCCCACATGTATTTAAAACTAGTAGTTTTGTAGATGTGGAGAATTTGACGAAAATAATTGAACTTGGAATTTTAATGTTTTAATTGTCTGGTATCAACAGGGTGGTGCACCACTACATTATTCACTTTGTGTTAGAGAATACCTAGATGAAGTCTTTCCTAATAGATAGATAGGAAGGCGGCTAGATCTCCTGATCTCACCCCCACTTGATTTTTTTCATTGGGTAATACACACGTGATTTTAAATACCCCTAAAGAAAAAGGGTTTTGTATAAGAACATTACCACTAAATCGTAATAAATTCAACTTGAATTTTGGAAAACTAGATTGTACTTTGAAAAGAAAAGATTCTAACCTTTTATAAGTTATATTTTGTAAAGACATTTTGGAAGTAGTGAGACAGTAAGTAGACACATATTTAATTAATTAATTAAATACATATAATTTAAATACATTATTAAGTATTATTAAAATATACAATCTAGTATGATTATCATGCACAGTAATACAAGAACGTATTTATTTAGAAATCGTTTAGATTATGCCTTTTCGCCATTCAGGAATTCTTCTGTAAAAAATTGACATTAACATCTTAGACTACAAAATTTTCAAACGTACTTACAATTTTGGGATCGTCTGTAAATGCAAAGGAGTTGTACTTTCATTATTGTCACCTCCATATGTTCGAAGAATCCATTGCCTTGTAGGTTTAAACAGTCGCTCAGGATCCCTTACAGCTTCATGCTTTATTTTAATTGTTTCTATTTCTGCACTTTTTGGTTGTATTAGACGCATTTGTATCTTACGCTGTAGAAATTGATCATCTTGACTTTGATATAGCTTAATAAGTTTATTAGCTTTAGCAGCTCTAAAATTAGATTGTACCAGGTATTTCAAAAATAAGTAATAAATAAATTTATATACCGGTTTTTACGTTCATTGAATTCCACTGTAACTTGTTCTAATTTCTTTGCTTCTTCAGCAGCATTTTTAGTATGTCTCCAATTATCTACTTCAGCTTTTATTTCTTCTTGTTTTTGCTTTCGTATTTTTTCCAATTCTCTTTTTCTCATCTGTTCTTGCAGCTTCTGCTTATGTTTATTAGCTCTCTCCATACGTTTTTGAGCCTACAATATTTTTAATTTCAGTTATTGCTTAGTTGTTACATATTTTTGGTATCTTACTTACTTTCCACTCAGCAATTTTTTGTTGTTGTATTTCCTTGTTGATGCAATCTGAGTATGAGTTTAAAACATTTTTTTCAGAATATTTTGAACTATTATTTTCAGTTCTTAATTGAATATTATTATTTGCTTTTACTTTGTCTCTTCTCCAGTCTTTTATAGCATTTTTTTGCCTCTCCTTTAACTCGCTGTACTTTTGATACCATTTTTCATGGGCTATAACTTCTTCTTCACTAATGTCTAAAATATGTATTGAATTTAGATTTGTGTTTATCAAGAACGGATGTAAGACTAGCAAAAAGGGATTGTATTTGTACCCGGTAATAAAGCATGTATAATCTCAGCTAATTTTCCAACACCCTTTGTCTTAGAACGGGCTTTTAAAAATAAATTATGATCATCTACAGCCCATCCATTTTCATGGCCACCATTTGCTTCAACATACACCATAAAATCTTTAACTTCTTGAGAAATATTTTTTGGGATACGTGATGAAGTCTTTTTCAGTACAGTATGCTTATTACGAAGGTTATTAATTGAAGGTCTATTCCAGTCTTGAATTTTTTGTTGAAAAGCTTCTACTTCTTCACTCAACCTTTCTTCGTCTTTGTTTAAAATCTCTAAACTGCTTTTTGTAGAATTCTTCACATTTTGAATGTTGGTCTGAATAGTTGTCATATTCTTTTTTATTAGTTTTAGATCTATAATTATCATACTATTACTAAAAAAAACTCATACATTTGCTTTAGCTTTATACCTATGTCTTTTACATTTTTCTTCATCGAATTATTAACTTTTTTTAAAGGTACTATGATATCCTTAATGTCATTCTGTAACTTTTCTACTTCTGCAAATCTGGAATGATACAAATCCTTTTTAGAAAATTAAATAATTTCATTGCAATTTATACATAAAAACCTTAAAGCAGCACTTTCTTTAAAAAATTCACTAATCGACTGCCCTTCCTCAGTTTTGAAAATCTGCTCCATCAACATCACTTCATTTTTTTCTAAATTTTGCTGGATGTTTTTTAATTTGTTTACTTCTGTAACAAATGTAGACATTCCTCAATAATATTATTAGCAAAAAGTACTTTTTTAAACTTAAAACTTTTCTCTCATTCAACACCAAAGTTTAATAACGCGCCCTGCAAAGGAATTTGAAATTTGTTTATTTTTTAGTTACATGTTTACCTGTTAGATGTCATTTTAAAACTAAACGTCAAAATTTTCAAGTTTTATAGGTTACCCACTAAAAAATTTCTCCAAATGTTGTAAACCGGTACTTTAATTCATAAGTGTAACTAATAAGTATTTCACAACTATAACGCACATTTCACTAACAATTCAAAAGTTTTAAATGAATTGAACTATAGCAAAATTTTCAGTCATGTTTTCCAGAGCCAAGTTTCTTCCTTCTTCCTACTTAAGTGTGCTAAAGGTATGTTTTGTGTAAAACATTTGTTCCAAAACATGAGGTAATTCTAAATTTCTAGTATCAGAGTGCAATTTTAAAACCACTAAACAATTTTCCCATGCAAGTAGTTGCCATAAGACACAGGTCTTCCACCCCATTAAATACAATACTTATGTTTGTACCACAACAAGAAGCATGGATAGTTGAACGTATGGGAAAATTTCATCGTATTCTTGAACCAGGCTTGAATATTTTAATCCCAATAATAGATAGAGTAAAATATGTTCAAAGTCTAAAAGAAATAGCAATAGATGTGCCTAAACAAAGTGCTATCACCTCAGATAATGTCACATTAAATATAGATGGAGTACTTTACTTAAGAATAGTTGATGCATATCTTGCAAGTTATGGTGTTGAAGATCCAGAATTTGCCATTACCCAGTTAGCCCAAACAACAATGCGTTCAGAGCTTGGTAAAATATCACTGGATAAAGTTTTTAGGGAAAGAGAGAATTTAAATGTATCTATTGTGGATGCAATTAATAAAGCTAGTGAAGCCTGGGGAATTACTTGTTTACGTTATGAAATACGTAAGTATTTTAAATTTACTTTGTCTCAGCAAATAAAGGTGGGACACCACACAGGTTTTGAAATTACCCTTTGTAAATCTATCTTTCAGTTTAAGTAAAACTAAACAAAAAAGAAACGCAAGTCTTTAAAAATGTTAAATATGAATTAATAGTTATTTCTGATATTTTATTTATTATTACGATATTTGTTATAATACAACTTTTCACTAACCTTAAAAAATTCAAAGTGATTTATGATTGTATAAATCCAAAATATTTTGTACAATTATGTTATTTAGTTAATCATGTGATTTATTGCCAAAATACAATTTAACAAAAAAAAGTTTTGGCCTCATAAAATGTTTCTTATTGTTGATGATAAAGCTTGATGCAAAAGAAAAAAATTTTGTTAAAACCAACATAGCATCAGTCAAGGATGCCTTGTATTTATTTGCTGAGACAGTACATCATATTATTTATAACTTTTAGGTGACATAAAATTACCAACACGAGTACAAGAAGCAATGCAGATGCAAGTTGAAGCAGAACGTAAAAAACGTGCTGCTATTTTAGAATCTGAAGGTGTTCGAGAGGCTGATATAAATGTAGCCGAAGGTAAAAGACAAGCAAGAATATTAGCATCTGAAGCTGAACGTCAAGAACAAATTAATAAAGCAACTGGTGAAGCTTCAGCCATTCTTTCTATAGCTGGAGCTAGGGCAGAAGGTTTAAAATTAGTTGCAAACTCTTTAAGTAATTCTCAAGGTTCTAGTGCAGCTGCTCTTGCTGTGGCAGAACAGTATGTACAAGCATTTAATAAACTGGCTAAGAACAATAATACTTTAATTTTGCCTGCCAATGCTGGAGATGTATCAAATATAGTAGCTCAGGTAAACCCAAAATGTTTATATTTAAAAAATAAAATATTAATCAACTTTAAAAGCCACAAATTAGAGTTTTGTTTGCAATTCTATAAAATTATAAATGTAGATTGTATAATCTGAAAGCTCCAAGTTTGCTACAATACTTAAATTATATCTAGTATATGTCGGTCTCTTTTTTATCCACGTTTGTCCCTTTATGAAGGTCGCAACTATACAACTCTACCTAGTCTACTCGAGGCCTACAAAATATACAGGCCAGAGTCCTATCCCTACCATAATATTTTTTTCTTCCTCTCACTTTGATGCCATTCTAAAAGCTACCAATTATATTAACAGCGAAAGCTAGAAACTGCAGTATATAGATCTGTGATAGTTTGTAATTTCAAACAAAACTCAGAATATTTGTTTTGTTTTAAAGAATGTTCCAACTACTATAAATGAACAAATTTTAGGCAATGTCAATATACCATCAAGTTTCAAAACCGCAGAATTCTTTTATTTCGGAGTCATTAGATTCCAAGAGAAAAATAAAACCAATATTGAATACAACAAAATTAACAAAACAACCACTGCTGCAAGATGATTTAGCAGAATATTTTAGCGATGAAGAACTAAAGAGAGTGGAAGAGAAAAAAACCAAAATCAATAGATCCATTACAGCAATTTAAAGATAAATAATTAAAAATGTTTGGGTTTTGTCTTACTGTATTTTTATTAATAAAAGTATAATTTTGTTTATGAGTTTTTTGTTTTTGTTCTGTAAGTTTGTATACAGAAATATCATAATAATTAATAAATCCAATGTTTCTGCATACAAGTGGGAACTAGTACCAAGGTTGCTCGAGCACATGTATATTATGTTAAATGTACATACTCAAGCAATCTTGAACCAGTACCATGCCACACTCCAAAAATAAATGTCTTAGTTGTCAGGTAATTATCAGTCGGTTTATACTTTATTATTATTATTATTAGCTATTCATTTTAGATATAGGGATGCTATTGTAAAGCGCCATGTCCTGTCAGGGTTTGTAAGTTTATTGGCGATGTTTAAACTTGGTACCATATTCTGAATAAGATGACGTTTCGATTATTTGAGATTTTGATAAGCATTCAACTTTTTTATTTCTAGAATAAAGTTATAAAATATAAGCCACAAGCATAAGGAAAATAGAAAATTTGCAAAAACACATATGTATTGGACATATTTGAAACAGGAAAGTTGTTATTTTGATGATGGTTGCAAAAAAAAAACTTATTCAGAGAAGTGTTTTCCGAACTTCCAGGTTTCATCTAGCTGCATGTCCTGAAAGTAGTATCACTTCCCTGATTTGTTATGTAAATAATTATAACAGATTCAAGTAATCTTTACATATCTTTTCAACTCGCATGCTTAAAACTACCCAATATGGAAAAATGATAATTTGTACTTCAAATAAGTGTGCGAGTAGGGCGAAAAGAGCATACATAGGTGTTCAAATGGAGAAACAGTTTAAGAATTTATTTTGTGTGTGATTCTTATCTTACAGAAGATTCTTTTTTTTACATTTTATATTTCTGTTTGCATATGTGATTTTCAATGTTGCCTTTTCTTTAATCTGCCAATTTTTTATCTTATCTATCAACTAAATTATTTGTTTCACTTATTAACTTATTATATTTAGACCAAGAATTTGATTTTAAAATGTTTTCTTAAATTTACTAATTAAATAATAATGAAGACTTGTTACTCTGCCCCTGGCTTATGGTTATGAGTCTTGCTTATCAATTTTTAATTTGTATAAGAACAGGTGGATTATAATATTGTCTCTGATTATCTGGGTTAATGGTTGAATACTTTCCAAAGTAAATAGCTATGATATTAACAAATCCAATATTAGTATAGTTTGTCCACTCATTAATTAGTGACTTAAAAGTTACTAGAAACTATGCATAAAAAGTAATGCTGCGCCAAAATGAAAAAGAGAATACACGTTAAAAGATCATACTTCGGAAATAATACTGAAATTAAAAACCAAAAAGTAAACTCATGATAAATTAGCTGTGGTTATTATGGACAGTAAAAAATGCCCCCCCTCCAAATTAATATATATATATATTGATACGTGATAAGGAGTGACTTCCGTTATGTAGCCTGGGCGGCCTGACTTCCACACGAAGGAAAAGCTCTGGAAGCATTTTAAAACTATATATAGGCAGAGGGGAATGTGCTTTATCCAGTTCTTAGAAGAGGGGAAACGATTTCTCAAATTTAAATTTCTATATATACGCAATCACGGAGGCCACGGACTCACTTCCATGATGATGAAGTGGGGGTGCTTGTATATAGAGACCACTGCATCGTACTCACTTCCAGCGGGGTTGCCGCGTTTAACACCGACCTTTCTGTTGGAATGCGTAACTAATCGGGTATCGTACAAACCGGTGGAGTGAGAATATTATTTTGATGTCTGAGAAAACTGGTGATTCTAAGTGGGCATCCGTTTTAAAATAACTCTTTGTCAAACAAATATGTGACACTATTTTTAAATTCACAATGTTTATTTTTAAAATTTACAGAATTGAACTTCCAATTTAAAAGATTTAAATCAAGTAAATTAAAACCTGATAATAGTTGGAAAATAAATGAACAGCCAGAACGTTAACAATGCCTAATTATTATTTTTTAAGAAACATTAAGTGTTTTAGAAGTATAAAAGTCATCACAAATGATGAAGGAAGCAAATTTTTATAAAGAGCAAATGAAAATGCGCTAGTGAAAAGCAAAGTATTTAGAATAAAGAATTTATTAAAGATAAATCATGTATTATAAATTCTAAATAGACAGACAAATAGCAAAACCTTTATTACAATGTAAAGTAAACGATAAATTGGACAATATTAGCACGATTTCTGTAGGCAACGTGCATTTATTTTCAAACTTTAGTAACCAAGATTTTGACAAAACTGATATAGCTAAAGCAAATTTATACTCGATTTTATTTTTTTATTTTTATTTATTTATTTATCCATTAATTTGAAAAGTGGACTTCATACTAACTAGGCAAGAGTTTACACTGGTTCATGGAGCCTTTGTGATTTATCATTTAATAGAGTATTTGCAAACATTAAAGTTAGACGTAATGTTATTTTCTGTTGTGACTGGGTCGAATGAGTGGCTTTACAGACAAAAAACTTTATGAATGTTATGACTAGTATTATCCATTCGCTTTACATCCGCAATTATTTACAATTTTTCATTAGTAATTTTACATTTTCATATTGAAAATCTTGCGTGGGAACACTGCCAGTTTGAATTTGCAACAATTTCAAGTTTCTAAATAAGTTTCTCAAATACCATTATGGAGTTGACTAAGTGTTTTCGAATTTTGCTTTCTGCTAGGGAAAAAGCAGCAGTAGTAAATTACTATCTAGAAACACAACTCTTGAAATAAGAAACACAGGATTGTACTTACAGGCTTGCGTCCAAGATTTTTTAGTAAAATGTTCTCATTCATTTAAGGTACTTTGTGTTTTTGTTTGTAAATTTCGAACGCTTCTAAAACATCTAGTTTATATTTATTGTTACAAAAATGTAAAGATTTAATGTAGTTGATTGTGGTCTTAGAATGATTGTGTTTTATTACGTGTTTGGCATAATGGAATTTTTCAGGGTCTTTATGTTTTGTATCCAACTTAAAAATTTTTAAGTATTTGGCCAATGTATCCAGAGTTACAAAATGAGCAGTTTAATATGTAAATTTTGGTTTTATGATATTGTGTGTTGTGTCTTTAGCATTCGATGGAGTTTTTAAGATGTTGGTGCTGGTTTTGAATGTTATTTTGTATTTGTCTGTTTTGTTTAAAACCCTAGCAATTGTTTCTAAGGGTGTTTCAAAGTACGGTATGGTTAAGTATTTAATGTTGTTGGATGATGTGTTAATTGGGTAAATCTTTTGAATGGCTAGTTTGTAGTCCTTGTATTTGATTAAAGCACAAACAATGACTACATTTTGAACAGGACTGACACTTTAATCAAACACAAAGATTACAAATTAGCCATTCAAAAGGTTTATCCAATTAACGCTTCATTCAAGGGCATTAAATACTAGCTATACCATACTTTGGAAATCTTTCGGAAATTATTGCTAGGGTTTTAAGAAAATACATAGCTCAACAAAAAATAACAATCAAGACCAGCATCAACATCTTAAAAACCCTATCAGATGCTAAAGGCGCAACACACTATATCATGAAATTAGGAATTTACAAACTAAACTACTTATTTTGAAGTTCTGTGTAGGGCTGTGCATAATAATCGATTGTTTAGTACAAAAAATTAATTAAATTTTGTTTTGATGGCATGTTAGTAATGATGCCTATTTGGGTTCATTAAGCTCTTTGTAAATTATTTGATAGCTGATTATTTGCATTATACATTGGGTACTGATTTAACGATTAGTCGATTATTATTTTGAACAATCGATTAATCAACTATGCAACTATCCAATAATTCGTTATCCAATAAGTTGATTATTTATATTACCCAATTAACCAATTATTTCGATTCTCTGATTAACCAAATACTTCGATTATCTGATTGAAGGATTAATCGAAGCAATTGATTAATTGTATAACCGATTAATTAAAATAATCAACTATTTTTTTGTAATCGAATATCGATTATTAAAATTGGTAATCACCCAGTCCTAGTTCCGTGTACATTAGCCAAACACTTAGAAACTTTGAAAATATCTAGTAGAACACAATCATCCTATGACCACAAACCACCACATTTGTTGAACGAAAAATGAAATTAATAATTTTTGGTTGGATTTTAAATTAACTTAGATGGTTAAGACTATGACAACTTGTTTATTTATGCCTTTGAAAATGTTATTCTAATTTCCGAAAGGCGTCAGACTAATAAATTTAAGGTTATAAGTGGAATAGTGTTTTTATTATTAGAATTTTATTAGCAAGATAATATTTTCTAAAAATGGTACTAATAGATTTTTCGTAAAGTCATAGGTTCCGATTCTGTACACTATCAAAATCTAATTTATTAAATACAAAATTGCATGATTTTCACCGATTTGACGGGTTATTATCAAAAAATATATCAATCGTTTTTTTTAAGTAGAGGATATCCTACAAAAAAGTGGCCTATTTTTCTTTTATTCAACTGCAAACTTACGGAATTCTTGCTTTTCAATTAACGTTTTGAAACCATTCTTACTTTTCTTTTTCTGTGATATTGAAACTAAGAGTGGTTGGCAAGTTCCTGGTTTGGTTGTGAATAACCGACAGGAAGCAAGAGATATTTTAAAATTTACATAAAATTTACAACCACCGTTATAAAGCAGGTAATAGTTTAAGGATAGGTAGTAGTAAGAAGAATAGTAAAGATTGCGTAAATACGACTTGCAACATGAATGAGATTTTTGTTCTGTTAGTGATAATGTAATAAAAATTAAATGCTGACAAGTTAATTAATTGTGACTAAACAACAGAAATTTTGAAAAAGCCTAAAAATGAATCCGGCAGTAAAAGTTTTGCTGTTACTATTATTTTTTCGATATTTTCTCATGGCTAATGAAATGAACCTTCTAGAATCTTATCTCTCCAATACATATATTCATTCATATGGATTTAGTTAGAGACTAAAAAACTTGATTCAGTTTCCATATTTTACCCGTGATTATCTAACAAAAATTATGCTATAAAATTAATGTATCTACATGTTTACAAATATTTGTTTGTAAACCTTAAATATTTTAAGGTAGCAGGCGTAAATTTCTTAAGATATAAATGCATCAAGTTCTTTGGTTATTTATCCTCGTTTTACTTATTTATCTCAAAACTGAAATACATAAAATTAAAGTTCACACCTTTTTTATTCCTAAAGAAAGAGCTGTACCACCCTCCAAGCTCTTAATGATATTTTTTGAAGGTATATGTTAATATCACTTGTTTGTTGTATAAAATGGTTGCTAAATAGTCATTTATTTATCAACTTCAAACTGCAGATCTATCTTATAGATTAACAATAAATGAATGGTTATTTATATACAGTGAAATTTTCTTTTTTTCTCATGTATCAATTAGATTAGTAAAAAACTCATGCCTCATTTAAATTTCTTTACAACTTTAATTTAGTATTATTGACGTTTTATCTTAAATTAGAATTGGTCGTATAAATTTATTTTGTACTTGAAAAACAAGTTTATAGAATCCTAAATTTAAAGATGTAACGCGGACAATGATAAATTGAAATTAATATAGGATTTTAAATTGGGCATGGGTTATTTACTAATTTAATTAATGGATACATGAAAAAAAGAGAATTTCACAATGTATGCATAAATACATAGTATCAGAAGCTATCAAAAATTAAAAAGAGCGGTTATTAAAAAACCGATTCGTAATTTTCATTTTCAACTACTACTACATACACATATATATATATGTGTATGCTGACAACAACACTACATTGCAACGAAAGAAAGACAATTAAGAAGAAAAATAGAAAAAGTACAATTTAATTATAATTTTGCTCTGACATGCAGCTGGAACCACCATAAAACGTGATTTAAATTTACTCCGCTATGTTGACCAATACTGTGAAAAGGCGCGCAAATATACCAGAACTCCCAACATAAAAAGTCTTACATGCTATTATTTTTTCGCTTAATTTTGGTGTAATTTTTGCTGTTAACTTAAATAACTAAAATTCGAAAAAACTAATTAAGCCCAATTCACACTACGCGTGCAATTATTGCATGCATTCACACCATGCTTCTCGTCAATGCGTTAGCACCCTGCGTGATGCACTTCTAGTGGAAAACTTGGTGTTTTATTGGTACCAATCTAAAATAACAATGTTGGTAGTGCTTATTTGTAAATACAACGTGATACAACAGAAAATAAAGAGGTACCTTGTGTACGAATCAGGGACTAGAACCGGAATCGGTACCGGAACCGGTTGAATTTAACGGAACCGGAACTGGAATCGAAACCTTTATTGTGGTTACTGTCAAATTTAGAACCGGAACCGGTTGCAGTGGGAACCGGTTTTTCTCTGTTCCAAATTTCAGTTTTCATAACTCATTGTTTTATTCCTTTATAAAATTTGCTATTTGGTGTTTGCGGTGTAGTAGTTACTACTTAATGATGTACTATTTTACCTTACATTGACTCCGAATACCCTGATTCATCAGGTTTCTAAATTTTATCTTTTTTTTGCAAATCTGATGATTTAGTTAAATTTATTGCATTAATTGTCACATGTTTTCAGTGATATCCGACATCATGCACATGTTTTGAATTTGAACAATCTTATTTGATAATTATTGAAAGTCTAATTTTCCCCCTTTGTAGGATCATGCTTGCTTGGTATTAATTTTGTATTACTGTCTCACTCCATTCAAAATACCTCAATTCAAATTTGGAAGTAACTGTAAAACAAAACTGGAGAAAACTAAAATTTTGAAAATAATAAATGAAATTATGATTATCCTATTTAAAAATTGCACCTAACGTTGAAATTAGTGACTGTTGCAACAAAAATCTGAATTATGTAATCTTGGTTCTTCAATGTATACTAATCTGTTTTAATATACAGTATGTCCCAATTTCGATGCTCACTATTGGGATCGCGGAAATTGTAAGAGATACGAAGTCGGTTAAATTAGAAAAGTTTTGGCTATTTTGGAGATCAGTTTGCTTATGCTTTTGTTTTTTCAAAAAAGTTTACGGCTTACTAGATATTTGCTAAAAACGAAATTATCTTATTTTTTTTAAATAAAATACATTTCCCACTTAGTGTGCCATGGCTTTAAACATATGAAATCATTGGTTTTTGTCAGATAAATTACATTTGTTATGTAACAATTGCTAAAACAAAACAAAAGACGCTTTTAAGATAAGTTACTGAGCATTCACAGATAGCATCAGCTAAGCATCTAATGCCCCATAAAAGCGTATTTATTTTGTTTTAGCAATTTTTGCATAACAAATGAATTTCTTTGATAAAACTCCACGACTTTGTGTGTTAGATGTCATGGCACGCTATGATGAAAAATGATTTTCACTTCATAACTCAGTAAAACAAAAGAATAGCTATGTCAAACCATGTATCACTGAAAAGCATTTAAGGCGTGCAGTTCAGTAATATGGAAATCAAGTAGGCGTTCCATTGGAAAAATTTGGATTTACGTTTCACCGCCGAAATAAAACAAAAGACAATTGCGAAAATAATTTTTTTTGTATTTTGAAGTGAATTCTTAAAACAGCCTCTTTGCTGTTTTTTCCTATCTTTGCTCCATATCTCTTACAATTTCCGAGATCCCTATAGTGAGCATCGAAATTGGGATACACTGTATGCTAAAAGAGTTTCAAAATTTTAGTTTTGCAATTAAACATGTTTTTTTATTTGAACCCTTATGGAACCCAAAAAAATTCTGGAACCAGAACCGGAACCCTTATTTTTAAACCATCTAGAACTGGAACCAGAACCTAAACCCATATTCTTAAAGTAAGTAGAACCGAAACCGGAACCGTAACCCTTATTTCAAAAGTGTTGTAGTCCCTGGTACGAATAAAGTGTATTTATATTAGTTTTACGGATTAACGATTAATGTATACAGCACTGAACAAAGAGAGTTCGTGCAATTCATAAATAATAATAACTCAAAAGGCTAACCTAATACTAAAAAAATTATAATCACATCAGTTAAAACAAATTTACAATATAAAATTCACTTAAAAATAATGACTAGTTAAAGAAAGAGTTCAATCAAAGCTACAAACACAACACCACAGACCACATAAGCACAACACATAAAAACCAACTCCAATAACTACCAAATTTGTAAATCGTAACGATCGTAACGGGCTTCGATAACCTAGAAATAATTTATAAGATCGCGCCTTTTTCAAATTAAAAAAACGCATGTGACGGTTTTATTTTTATTCTACCCTAAAAAAGCTAGCAGCATGCGCAGTGTGAATAGGTGTGGAATCGAAATTTTTTATTTATTCAGAATATAGTGTTGGCGACATTGACAGCAACTTTGGCAGCTACCTTTAAAATCACCTCAATAGAGGCGGGAAATTTAAGTTCAATATAGTATGCAATATAGTGTAGTAACTAGTTTAGTAAATAGTTTAGCCGAAAAAAGTATAATGTAAAACGGCCTTAATAAAAACAAACATTTAAAAAGAAGCATAACTTCAAAATTTCTTGTGTATTTAGAATATAGTGTTGGCGACATTGGCAACAACTTTGGCAGTTACCTTTAAAATCTTCTAAATAGAGGCGGGAAATCTAAGTTCAATACAGAATGCAACCTAGTGTAGTAACTAGTATAGTAAATAGTTTAACCGAAAAAAATATAATTTAAATTTCAATTAGACTGCTGTGTTACAAAACTAAAATAGGTACATGTGTTTAATTAAAATAGATTGTAACAATTGAGAATAGAGGTTATAATACGTATTCTAGTTTTTGTTTCTACTGGGTAGGGTTGTCAAATGAAAGTAAAATTTGTTCACATATTAATTTATACGTATTTTTTTCATATTTGTCTACAAACTTATTACTCAAATGAACTCGAGTATATAGAATTTTCAAAATTATTGTAAAAAAACTAAGTAACATTAAAAAAAAGCGTGGGAGAAATTGTGTAGGACGTTTCCAAATTTGGCAACTCCGTTTGTTTAAATATTTTCCGCTTCATCTATTTCCGTAGCTTCTTTCCTCATCTGTAAACTTTCGTTTCCGGATGGAGGATATTACCACTTTAGAAATCAAATATGCACCTTATTTATGAAAAGTCTAGTAAAACAACAAACAAAGAAATTCTACAGTGAAGATTTTTCAAACAGAACTCTTGCGATCTCTCTAAAATTAGTTGCATGTTTCAGATAAAAGAAGAACTAGATCTAGAAAAGTATTTAAAAGATTGTTTGAAAAAACTTGAAAACACCATAAGACACTCTTGTTTTTCACTTTTAACTTACGACTGATTTATTACTCGTAGTTTTTGACTAGTTGGGAAATGTCCCAAAAATATCTCTGCATGAAATATTTTGATTACGGCCCTGTACAATTTTACCTAAAGAAGAATGAGAATCTTTGCAGTAATAAAAATATTTTTGCTTCTGAAGCATATTTCTGGGCACAGTATTTTATTTATTTATCAAATTTCTAGTATTTTTTGTATATGAATTGTATTTATTACGATTACAATTACGTTAATTTCCTTCTCAGTGCTGCACCCTAGTGTTAATTAAACAAATTAGAATGTAAACAAAAGAAATACTTTTTATTTTTTTGTTATTGTATTATTCTGCACACGCGTCCAAAATATTCGATATAATTCTGTTTTAATTCCATTTAAATCACACAAGTGAATAATTGTACTCTCTTTGACAAAGAGAAAGTGATTTTGTGTTTGGATAATTTGAATTCCCGCGGAAATTTGTCTGGTGTATTGATTCCGGTTTCTGCCATCAACTTCGCAGTCGCACTCCTCGGCACTTTCTTTCAACGAGTGTCTTGAATTCTTTTGGAACTCGTGAGGTGTGCTTCTTTTTTAACAGCGAAAACGTACGTATTTTTCTAATAATTCGCACTTTTTATTGTAGAAATAATCGTTTAGATTTTAATATTTATCTACTAATCTTGAATCTTAAAGATTTTCTTTTCTTTTGCAAAATATTTGTGTTTTAGAAATTTAACATTCGTAATGGTGGTTCATGTTTGCTGCGTGTTGTGCAATATTTTTGTCTCATTTAGAAGCAATCTTGGCATTTTGTTAAAGACGTATATTTATTTTTAAAGATTGTCATTAAGCAAAATGTTCCATACGTGTTTTTCGTATTATGAGAAATTTATTTAATATTAAAAAGTACAAAGAGTGTCATTGACCTGATTTATAATGCCGTTATTGCATTATTATTAACAGAATTTTACGACCAATTACCTTGTATCACTACGTCAAATGTCTAGTTAAGTGATTCATTACTTTGTTATTTTACAGAAATTTTTGTATGAGTCAAAAGGTAGAAAAGCCAGTTTTGTCCGGTCAACGAATTAAGACCAGAAAAAGAGGTAAATTTGTTATTAGTACATATTTATCGTTAAATAATCTAATTGATTTATATATGGTACAGATGAAAAAGAGAAATATGACCCACTTGGATTTAGGGATGCTATAATTTCTGGACTTGATAAATGCGCTAACGATTTCGAAGCTATTTCGCGGTATCTGGATGGAGCAGGAAGTAAACTAGACTATCGACGCTATGGCGAAAGCCTGTTTGATATTCTTATTGCCGGTGGCATCCTTGGTAAGAAAGTGTATTTATTTCTGATTGTATTGAGGTTGTTAATATGTTGTTTTCGATTTGCTAATAGTGCCAGGAGGGACCATTTCGCAAGAAGGCGAAGGTCCGTACAAGACGGATGCCTGCATTTTTAATGCCCCCGATGACATAAATTTAGAGATCATGAAAAGTTGGGAACAGGTTTTCATAAAACTTATGCGTCGATATAAGTACTTGGAAAAGATATTTCAGGTATGATTTTTTTAGTTATCATAAAGTATTTATTTTGGTGAAAGTTGTACTAGCAGAAATGGAATGATCATTTACATTTTTATCATTTAGATTAGATTATGTTGTTAAAGCATTCACATATTTTTGTAACATTCTTTATGATAAAATTCTGTCATTTTGTTTTTGTGCGCTTACACTTTAGTTTGGGTGGGCCGTAGAGAGAAAGTTGAAATTACCAGAATTACTAGATTAAGGGAAGGATACTAGTTTTATTGCTTGAGAATTATGTAAAGATGGATTAGTAAGTACAAGTGAAAATAAACATAACCTAAAAAAAAACAGTAGTATTTTGAAAGTTGTTTTGATAATTATGTAAAACTGGCCTTGATAACAACCAATGAAATCAAAGAATTTTTGGCGCATTTTTAAAATTTGATGTTTTTACAATTCGTGCCTACTATGATAAGTTAAGGTTTCATGTTATATTTTGAAAAGAAATATTTCAAGCTGTACAATTATTGTTTAATAAGTTTATATGAAATTATAAAGAGAATTTATTTTTACTTCTTTTTTTTTATAGGATGAGATTAAAAAAATCCTGTTGTTTGTGAAGTACTTCACGCCTTCAGATAGAAAAAAGCTGTCGGTTATGGTGTCCCTATGGATATCAAACAACAGTGTCCCATTCAATTCTGTGGTGGTATTGAGCAATTCTCATCTCGTTAAGGATCATCTAGCTCTAGATTTTCTCATTGATGTGTTTAAATGGTGGCGCCAGGACAAAGGTGTCAATTCCCTACAGATGGCCATCAAGAAGTCCAATATTGAGTCCCACTTGATGAGCTTCGTCCCCGACACCAAGCAATCTCAAGCTTATTTTCGCACTGCGTTCCAAGAGAATGGCCTCGAGGAAATCCTCAAACTGTACAACGACCAGCATCAGCAACAAGCGAAAAAAGAGTTGCAAAATTTATTGTCTGATGGATTGCAAGAAGGCAAACCACCCCGTGATATTATATCTGAACTTAAGGAGTTTGCTACTCGCGAAAGCATTCAGGAACACGAGACTGTCTGCATCATTTGGACCACTGTCATGTCACAAGCAGATTGGAATAAGAAGGAGGAACTCGTCACTGATCAGGCTGTACGTCACTTGAAACAGTACACGAGTTTATTCTCTGCTTTCACTCAAAATGCCCGCTCAGAATTGAGCCTTTTGCTCAAAGTTCAAGATTACTGTTACTCTAATATGACATTTATGCGGGCCTTTCAAAAAATTATCATGCTGTTTTATAAAATGGACGTGATCTCTGAACAAGTGATCCTGAAGTGGTACAAGCAGGACTATAACGTTAAAGGAAAAATGATGTTTGTAGACCAGATGAAGAATTTTGTGGAATGGCTGCAAAATGCTGAAGAAGAAAGTGATTCTGAGGCTAGCAGCGATTAGGTAAGAGAAAGTTCTATTTGATGGTTATGCTTTAGATTGGTATCCAGAAGGTGCTTATTTTGCATGAAGTTCCTTTAATTCATGCTGTTGACTTTTCTGGTAAATCAGTATACATTGGTACTGGTATATAGTTGTCTCACAAACTATATATTATCGAAAAATGTTACAGTTGTGTCTAGCAAAATCTATTTCTAGTTTTGTGGAATTATTTAGTAATTTTTATTAAATTTGTTTGATGGTCAATTAATTAATTAGAACTTCCAACATTATAATTTCTTTTGTTTTATTCAAGAATAAACTCATTAATGGATGTTAAAACTATTGCCGTCATTTTGACAATCAAGGTAAATAGCCATGCCAACCAATTCACAAAATTAGTCAGTTCTGGCGCATAAAGATTTTTTAAGAAAATTAAATTCTGTCAGGAATATTGTAACGTGGGTAAAAGAACTTGTGTTATTGTCGCCTACAAATAAGAAAACGTATGTCTTATGCAGTTCAGGTCACCTACATAATAACTAATAGTAGTGCTATTTGTGAATTTTTTGAGGTTATGTGTAAGCTAATCTTTGCAATAAAAAACAATTTAAATTAGTTTTGTTTTACAAAATATGAAAATAGACTTCTAAAATAAATGATTTTTGTTCTGTTGTCAGCACCAGAGTTTAATTTGAAATTAATTCATAACAATTAACTGATAAATTGTTGACAGATTGTCAAAAATAAAAGGAAAGTGACAATCTAAATATCTAAGTGGCTTAATCATTTTGTTTCCATGGGTCACTTGATAAAAAAAAAACTTTTTGTACACATGGTATTTAGAGGTTAAGGTAACTGTATTGTTATTAATGATCAATATGAAACAGAATTTATTTTAAAAATTTTCTGTATAAAAACAAATAATCTTATAAGATTTTTTTCTTTGTACAAAAAATATTTGGATTTAAATTTTTAAATTAAGATAATTAAAGAAAGCATGATGACAATCATGTATATGAATAGAGTGATTTGTTATTTACATCAATCAAATTTTCCATTATTTAAACATAAAAACCATATCAACTCATTTTTACTGGTCAACTTGTTGATCAATAGAATTTTTCTTTGCTTTTTAATGTTTAATTAATGAAACAACTGTTAAACTTGCTTCTAGAAAAATGTAATGACTTTTTAAAATGCGTAAACATATTTGAAGCTGAAGTAATAAACAACAAAATTGAATTATAAATGCAGCTTACTTATTCACCAATTTAATTAGTCATTAACATTGATGATTAATAATTACTGTTATCGGCAGTTGAAATGTAAATATTTCAAACCTACATCAGATTTATGATAATTTTTTAATCATAAAGCTGAAGGATCAATGTTGTTGCATTCTTTAGTTTTTGATAGACTACTTGATTAGAAAAGTACATACTCGGTACATATTTTATGTAAAAGTACATGTTTTGAGGATAATACGTAAAAGTACACAATTTCTCAAATCAGTACATATAGTACATATGTTTAAACGTCTAATAACAACATACTGATTTAATATAAAAGATTGTTCAAAAGTTGTTTTTTAACCAAATTAAACAAGATAAACGACACTAAATAGTAATGAAAAGAGTGTTATCTCAGGATGAGTAGTGTTGACCAAATCATCATTGCTCTAGTCAATACAGTGGCATATTAAAAAATGTTTAAAATAACAATTTGAGATCACTTAAATATGTCTTCTTTGTAAAATCTATTAACAATTCTAAAGGATATCTGGAAAGGTTTAAGTACAATAATTGCAAATACTTATCGAAAGAGGTCATAGATGCTTAAAGGAGCAAATAAAAACATGGAAATTGGAGAAAGTTTTAATTATTTAACTCTCTGAGAAATAATTCCATTTCTCAGCAAGACGAGACAACTAAAAAATACTTATATATTTTCTCTATTTTTTGAATAAAATGAAACATTATCTGAGTTCTTAATAGGTTCGTTTCATCAACGAGTTCGAAACCATTCTCAGACAGATCGCATGCGCAATAAAAAAAACTTTGTTTCATCGGGTTTACGAACCGAACTGTTTGTTCTGAGAACTAAAAACTTTTCATCAAATGTTAGAATGGCAATTGAACCGTTCCGAACAGTTCAAAATAGTTATTGGTCATAAGGAGGAACTAGCAAGAACTACAGCCAAACGGTGTCGAATACTGACGAAGTGTAGTAATTTTTTCTAACCTAACTTTGTTTTTAAAAAACACATGTTATCAACAGTTGTTAAGTTACAAAAAATTAGTTTACGTTTATGAATATTTTTGCGACGTGTTGAATAAAATTATGGAATTCGGTAATAAATACTTTGTACATTAACAACGGATTGAAATACGAATTAATTTTAAAATGTTTTACATTTTGAAGAATTGATAGTAATTAATCCAAGTGTCGGCAATCTAAGAAAGGGGAGTTTGCCAATCAGCACCCATCAACCACAGTTACCAGTGAATACAGCAACACCAAGCAAAAGTTCCATGTTCTGAAGTACAAATTCAACAAAATTATTGTTGCATTTATACACCAAACATAAAAATAAGGTGGGCACCTTAAAAATGAAAAATTATAAAGCAGTGTGGCAGGTAATAGCTGAAAAATTGTCAGCAATTTTAGAAACTGAGATTGCACACGGAAGTTGTGAGAATAGATGGAAGGTCCTGGAGCGTAATTATAAGAAGTACGTCCTAAATAAAA